>OX451388.1:1186618-1297055 GCA_949629135.1 Eremobia ochroleuca
GGGAGGTAGGGTAGAATAATAGACATAAATAGGTTCGTTATTATATTGTTCAGTAAGTGAGACAGCAATGCTTCATAAAAACAATAAATAGCATATTAGAATTTAAAAGTAACAACATAGTAAAAATAGAAAAATACAACATAAAAATAGAAATTCAATATTATAACATTATTTAAAAAAAAACATACCTGACAGTTCAGAGCACCGTTGTGCCGTGTCCGCTATCGGACAACTTCTGATCTGTCGAGAGACAGTGCGCCCCTTTTAAAGCAAGATTCACTCGCATAGTGGGGGGTACTAGTAGTCAGTTACAATACTTTCATATACCGGAAGTTGATAAAAATATTATTAAACAATTCTTGAAAATCATTAAATAATTTCTCTCTCACACGGCCATACTGACGAGCAGCCTTTATGGCTCGCGAACAAAATATATATAAAAATTTATAACAGTTCTTTCAAAGCATAGCATAATTAATTAATGATACATTTAGACCATAATTAGTTCCAACGGTCAAATCACATGACCCAATCACCATTTTTAATGGCTGTTAAACTGCATGGCCAAATCACATGACCACCAAAGCCAAATCACATGGCATTATGATTTTGCATCTGCCAATTCACATGGCATCATGATTATATATCTGCCAAATCACATGGCTCTTGTCAAATCTCATGACAACCAGATACATGCCAAATCACATGACATTGGTGAGATTGTCAAGCATAACCATAATCGTTGGCCAGACGCTCAGGGATATGCAGGACAATCTTCAAAATCGCGTAATAGACAACATAATAAACAGAGAAGTTACAGTTTTCATTAAAAGATTAATTAATTATCTTCATAACATTATTCAGAAATGTCTAAGGAGTCTGTCAACTCACATCCCATATCAGAGGTAACAATTCGCAATTTATCATGAGAGACATACAACTCATTGCCAGTTTTATTAACTGGAACTGTATATCTATCGTTATCGTTTATTTGAGTAATGACGCATGGACCTTTAAATTTACTGTCAAGTTCGTTAATTACTCGCGGATTTTGTTTCACCAGTACTATATCACCGAATTTAAAAGGTATAATTTTAGTTTTATCATAATCCGCTTTTCGAGATTGTGCTAGCTCGTCCATCCTGAGCTTTGACTCTTGACGGCACATATCGAGGTCCATACGTTCAACATCATTTAGCAAAGCTGATGTAGCAGGAGGCGACTGATCGCAGCCCATCAAAAGTTGGAAAGGAGTGTGACCAGTACTTTTACTAAAGGTGCTATTGATAGCCAACTGTACCTCGCCAACAGCATCTTTCCAACTTTTTTGTTGTTGCATTTTCAACAATAGTAAAACAGTTTGTCAGAACCCTCATAATCCGAACGACCTGACCATTTGCACGACATACACCACTAGCTATAAAATGCAATACTATAGACCAATTTTCACAGAAACTTGTAAATTCTTTACCGGTATAGGAAGCAGCCTGATCACAAATTATACGTTTAGGGGTACCAAAAGTATATAATAATTATTTTAAGACATTTACTGTAGCTACTGCAGTTAAATTAGTAACAGGTGTCAAGTAGCAGAATTTTGTAAATGCCTCAATAAAGACAACTGCGTATTGTTTGGTAGGTTTACTGCCACTTAGTTTGCCTGTTGTGTCCATATGGACTGTATGAAAAGGAGTAGGCGGCTTATCTATAGGGTATAATGAAATCTGTCGTGAACCAGATTGACTTTTATTTATTTTGCAAGTCAGACAACTGTCAACGTATTTACGAGTATACTTAGACATATTTGGAAACCAAAATTGTTCTCTTATTTTCTCGAGGGTTTTTTCCCAGCCAAAGTGTTTAAGAGCATCGTGATAAATTTGTATAACATGCCATCTATAACATTTTTTAACCTTCAAGCAGTCGCGCGGCGTCGAATCGACCGCGATTCGATCGATCCTCGATACATTTATGATGCCAAATTGCTTACAAATTCAAAGAAAATTAGAATTTTATTTTGATTTTATAATTTTGTTTATGTCCTAACATAATGATAATGTGATAAATACAAAAAATATTAAATAATTAGTGTTTTAAATCCTTGAAATATCCTATAGGTCTTTTAGGTTACGCGCGACCGCTGGCGTTACAAATGACCGCGCGCCCGCTTGAAGGTTAATAGAAATAATACGATACAATAATCCATTTTTATTTTCATAAGTGGAAGCTATATTTTTGTCGATACTCCCTTGTTACTTCTAACCATTCACTATAATTTTGAATATTATTACGTGAGACTTTTAGCGAGTTGCAATCAGTAATTACTTTAAATGGCCTGCCAAGTAAATAATGACGAAAATGCTTAATAGATCTAACCACTGCCAGAGTTTCCAACTCATAAGAGTGGTAAAGACTTTCGGTCTCAGTGGGAGCCAATCGATAAGGTTGTCGTTGAGCTATGTTATCCGGATTTTCTTTATTTAATTCACCAGTAGTTACTTGAGAAACCGCATTGCCGAACGTAAACATGTGATCTAAATAAGTTGGATAGCAGTATCTTATGCTCCGAAATTATTTCAGGATTGATCCACTCCGTCAAAATCAACATCTTTCTTAAAACAGTTTACACTATAAGAGTTGCGGTATACTTTAGCACAATTCCTCGAGAAAGTCACCTGAATTCCAGGTATTTCAAATAAATTTTGACCAAGTAATACGTCATACTGAATGTACCTATCAGGGACTAGAATAAAGTCTAATTTAACGTTTATGCCATCAACACAGACCATACACAGCTTTTTACGCGATGAACAGAAAGCATTCTCTCCAATACCCCTCAGAAGAATGTTTTCATATGTTAGTTTACCTCTGATTGAATCACCAATACCTTCGAGCATTAGAGAGCATTCCGCACCACTGTCTATCAGGCAGGAATAATAGTGATTATCAATTACCAAACTATTCACGTGAGGGGCCTTTAAATCTTTAGTTTTCTTATTTAAGCGGTGAAAACAGTTCTCACTGGAATGTCCCTTTTTATTGCAAAAAGTGCACGATGTTACAGGGGGTTTCGAACTAGATTCTACTGGTTTTGAGCTGTTAGGATTAGTAGTAGAAGCTGAATCTTCACTAGGGTCGCGATTAGTACCCGAACGACAGTCTCTTTGAATATGACCTACTTTTTGGCATTTGTGACATCGTCTAGACGAAGTATCTGGAGAAGATATGTTTTTAGAACGCTTAGATGGGATATTGTGATCAGACTCTCTGACAGGTCTTTTTCGATTATACGAATTTACACTGAATTAACTGTGGCAAATTCTTCGGTGTAAGGAGTAGCAAATCAGAACGAATACGAAAGTCCGACATACCTGAAATAACTGCTTCGACGAGGCGTTGTTTAGTCATCTCCACACCAATCGCCTTCTTTGCCAACTCCCATTTTCGAGTTGCGTATTCAGCAAGACTACCGGCCTGCTCACTGGTATAGTCCATAAACAGCGTTAAGTCGTCGTAGTAACGAGCTTCATCCTACCGTCGTTGAATTACTGCTGCTATTGGCTGGTCGTCGTCCGTAACCGTCGAGAGGTGCATCACCATCACCTGGGGATGCCACAGCCTTAGTAGTTGCACTTGGAGCTGCGTAACCCGCTTTCCTTTGTCCCAAGATTGGTGATTGATGTTCAGGTATACGATATTCTTGATAACCTTGCGTTGTTTCTGCAGCATCCTCCAGGAGCCCGGTCTCGACTGCTGCAGATTTATTTGTATCCATTTTCCTGAAATCAAACATTTGTAGGCGTAGTTTTTGTTATCAATCCCACTTCTGATGTGGGAGGTAGGGTAGAATAATAGACATAAATAGGTTCGTTATTATATTGTTCAGTAAGTGAGACAGCAATGCTTCATAAAAACAATAAATAGCATATTAGAATTTAAAAGTAACAACATAGTAAAAATAGAAAAATACAACATAAAAATAGAAATTCAATATTATAACATTATTTAAAAAAAAACATACCTGACAGTTCAGAGCACCGTTGTGCCGTGTCCGCTATCGGACAACTTCTGATCTGTCGAGAGACAGTGCGCCCCTTTTAAAGCAAGATTCACTCGCATAGTGGGGGGTACTAGTAGTCAGTTACAATACTTTCATATACCGGAAGTTGATAAAAATATTATTAAACAATTCTTAAAAATCATTAAATAATTTCTCTCTCACAAATATATACACGCATACGGTATCAGTGTCCATTTTCAAAGCCAAAACAATACTTGCAAACAATAATAAGAGTAAAACGAGCAAAACAATATTCGATAGAAACAAAGTCATGACATGACAAGTGACTTGAAGTGACAACGTGACAACTCACATTATGTCAATGTCAGTTGTCACTTCAAGTCTTTTTTTTAATAATCGATTTATATTAGATTAAAAATCGAATTTAATGACCAACTACGATAGTGAAGGTCGAGTACTGTCAATATGTCGAAGAATAAAACAATTTCAGTACTTTTTAAATACACTATTCGTGGGCGCAACTTGATACAAAAAGTTAGAATAAATAAGCGTCTAAAAACAAAACATGATTTTTGATTAAGTTGTTTCTTTTCGAGCATCGTGTCCACGCCAAGCCGAGAATGGACAATTTCCTTTATATGGCAAGTTTTTAACGAGAATTCGGGGAGCGGTCACCTTATACTAAAGATATATTTTAACTTTGAACAACAATTTCCACTTATAGAATATCGAAATTTTAAAGTAGCCAATTGGAAAGAGTATACTGACGACTTTTAGAAGTGTTTTTCTTATTATGATTTTACCGATAATGTTCAATATATGTACGAATATTTAGAAAAACACATTAATATTTCTGCTAATAAACATATTCCCAAAATGGATGTGTGTAATAAACCGACAAGCAATTTTAGACCAAAAAAATTTTGGAAACCCGAACTGTCAAAAATTTCAGACAAACCCTACACCAGACAATATTATACAATTAGAAAATAAATTTGAAAATGATTAGAAAATAAATTTGAAAATGCGCGATTATTAATTACACAATCTCGTTCACAAGATCACAAGAATTTTTGCCCAAGTATTAATTAATGTAACTCAGCGCCAGATATGTGGTGTAAAATGATATGGCAAAATCAAAAGGAGCTACCAGAATACGCTGCCTATATAAAAGCACCAGATTGCAACATTGCAATTTTGCATTGTCGCGGGAAACACCAGGATGATAGACGCACAGTATGCTTAGTGTGAGTTTGACAACACTGTTCGAATGACTTCACCATCGCGTAAATCGAGTTAACGTCAAACGTATCGAGAACCGAATGCAAGCGAGTGCGAGCTGCCATCAAAGTTAACCATCCCGTATGCGTTTGCTCACCGTGAATAGTGATCATTATTGTTCTTAGGTTGGTGTCACGTACGCGACGTCCGATAAGCCGACCAAATAGAATTATATTTTATATTCAGTGTTCTTAATGATAGCGGCCGTCTATCAAATTTGTGATGGTTATAATGACTTTTTTAATTGTTTATGTTTCGTGTTTGAAGTTAGTTATTGTGTCGGAATCCTATTTGATTCTACATTGATTTTATTAATTAAAAATGAAGACAAGTTCGTCCCAATTTGTTATGATTCTCTGAAATAACTTTCTTTCTACGGTCAGATTCACTAGGTACTCAACTTTTCTAGTAATCATTCTAAACAGAAATAATTCATAATTATTTTACATGTAAATTATACACTTTCTGTCTGGGACACTCGCTACACAGAAAGTCAGCATGATCACCATGGAAAAACTGCCTATTTTGTCAGATAGACAATTGCTCCAAGTGAAATCCTACTGGTATTCACCTAAATCCAGTTGAGACTGGAAGCCGACCCAAATACATATACTTGGAAAGGAATAGCAGATGATGACTTTGTAAGAAATATGCACAACTGATTGGTAACACATTATGATTGCTATTAATTTATAAAATAGGTACTGAAAGTACCTACTTATTAGATTTAATTTTGATTAGGAAAAAGTAAAAATTTTCTTACAAGTGTGTTAAACAATTTTATTCTAGAACGATAAATCAGTTACTTCTTCAAAGTTAAACAATTTATTTCAATTAGACCACAACAAACTTAAAAAATATAATACTAAAATGATTCTAGTTCCCTTGGAGAATGGGCAAGAAACTCCACACTTACTCTTATAAAATAGTTTTATTAACATTCATTTCTCTTAGGGCATTGCTAGAAGTACGGGCGTTTGCACGAAAACTGGATGTAATTGCGCTCATCTTGTGCCCTGGCGGTCTCAAACATCTTCCATGCAAAATATAAACGTGATACCATCTTCCAAGCAAAATATATTAGTTAAGTTTAATCCACACAACGAATTAAAATAAAATAACCTTCGAAATTCATCACACTCACAAGGCTCTCACTACAAATCTTTCAGTGAACAATTAACGTATTCGAAAGTGAACGCGTTTCTCAAACGAGCTCTCAAAACTGTCAAAATTGTAACTCACACTCGCGATTACACAAAGTCACGCTGATTTACGAGCTCACGTTCGAGTGGGAATCGATCGTCACTATCGACGAAGTAAAATAAAAGACTTACACTCACAATTTTTAGTTCTCGCGTATGGCACTAGATGGCGCTAATTCCGCGCCATACAAATCTGAGTAAACTCTAACGCGATGGTGAAGTTAGAAAAACTCACACTAAGCATACAGTATGCTTAGTGTGAGTTTGACAACACTGTTCGAATGACTTCACCATCGCGTAAATCGAGTTAACGTCAAACGTATCGAGAACCGAATGCAAGCGAGTGCGAGCTGCCATCAAAGTTAACCATCCCGTATGCGTTTGCTCACCGTGAATAGTGATCATTATTGTTCTTAGGTTGGTGTCACGTACGCGACGTCCGATAAGCCGACCAAATAGAATTATATTTTATATTCAGTGTTCTTAATGATAGCGGCCCTCTATCAAATTTGTGATGGTTATAATGACTTTTATAATTGTTTATGTTTCGTGTTTGAAGTTAGTTATTGTGTTGGAATCCTATTTGATTCTAAATTGATTTTATTAATTAAAAATGAAGACAAGTTCGTCCCAATTTGTTATGATTCTCTGAAATAACTTTCTTTCTACGGTCAGATTCACTACTGAACCTTTCTAATAATAATTCTAAACAGAAATAATTCATAATTATTTTACATGTAAATTATACACTTTCTGTCTGGGACACTCGCTACACAGAAAGTCAGCATGATCACCATGGAAAAACTGCCTATTTTGTCAGATAGACAATTGCTCCAAGTGAAATCCTACTGGTATTCACCTAAATCCAGTTGAGACTGGAAGCCGACCCAAATACATATACTTGGAAAGGAATAGCAGATGATGACTTTGTAAGAAATATGCACAACTGATTGGTAACACATTATGATTGCTATTAATTTATAAAATAGGTACTAAAAGTACCTACTTATTAGATTTAATTTTGATTAGGAAAAAGTAAAAATTTTCTTACAAGTGTGTTAAACAATTTTATTCTAGAACGATAAATCAGTTACTTCTTCAAAGTTAAACAATTTATTTCAATTAGACCACAACAAACTTAAAAAATATAATACAAAAATGATTCTAGTTCCCTTGGAGAATGGGCAAGAAACTCCACACTTACTCTTATAAAATAGTTTTATTAACATTCATTTCTCTTAGGGCATTGCTAGAAGTACGGGCATTTGCACGAAAACTGGATGTAATTGCGCTCATCTTGTGCCCTGGCGGTCTCAAACATCTTCCATGCAAAATATAAACGTGATACCATCTTCCAAGCAAAATATATTAGTTAAGTTTAATCCACACAACGAATTAAAATAAAATAACCTTCGAAATTCATCACACTCACAAGGCTCTCACTACAAATCTTTCAGTGAACAATTAACGTATTCGAAAGTGAACGCGTTTCTTAAACGAGCTCTCAAAACTGTCAAAATTGTAACTCACACTCGCGATTACACAAAGTCACGCTGATTTACGAGCTCACGTTCGAGTGGGAATCGATCGTCACTATCGACGAAGTAAAATAAAAGACTTACACTCACAATTTTTAGTTCTCGCGTATGGCACTAGATGGCGCTAATTCCGCGCCATACAAATCTGAGTAAACTCTAACGCGATGGTGAAGTTAGAAAAACTCACACTAAGCATACAGAACCGGGAAATATTGCAGACGTAAGGGGAGGCCTATACAGCAGGTGGAGAGTGATGATTCCTGCTGGCGAGTGGTGGTGGTGATTCCGGACTGAAATGATGATGATGATGATGATGAACAGATTGCAATAGTGTAATTGGAAAGAGAGAAGGGTGATGCAATGGTTTCCACATAGCAATATGTCTTGTGTGTGTATGCGATTGAATGTTAATGCCATTGTCATTTTAGACTACCTCGTTCTGTTCCCTTGAATGCATATTAAAACCATTACTTTTTGGTTTAAGAGGGTTCATCCGTTAGAGCCATGTTGGAGATTCAAAATTGATGATTTCCGACGGACAATAAAACCATAATGTGTTTAATTTATAGATGAGATATTGACGTCATATTATTGGGAATTTTATAATCTAGTGCATGGCTGAAAAACATTTTCAAACATTTTCGTATAGTTTTCTCATTAGAACCGTTTTTATGCAAGCCTTTTTTTAAACTAGCGATCGACGGTCTAAGCAGATGCGAGATATTAGTAAAATCATATACGACAAACTTATAACAACATTACTTCATAAAAAATAATAACATTTATTAGTGCATGGCTGAAAAAAAAACACGATTACTGTAAGTTTTCATTCAAGAAAAGTATATTCAAAAGTGTCAATTGTAGCCACTTTTCGAGATATTAAACGTGTTAGTTTAGGATGAAATCTGAAATATTTATATTTTCTTTTAGACCTAGTAAATTAAGACATTTATGTTCTAAAACATGGTTCAAATATTTTTTTAATAACATATGTTTATTTTACAAGTGAATTATTTAGTATTGCTATATAATCGGCGCGGATTCACGCCACCGCTCAGCGCGCCGGTCTGGAGTAACGCTCTTAAGACTGAATAAGTATGTATAACCCACCTGTTGCCTTTAAGCATGCCAAGCTTAAGATTAGTATTCTTGAAACAGAAGTTCCCAATATGTATGTCCTTCAGATACCGAGTAGCTAGTAGTAAGCGGCGCGGGTCGAGGCGGCGCGCGCTGAACCACTGCGACGTCTTGGCGCGACGGTCCTTAGTGCCCGCGTAGCCTAGCATGGATGGCTTTACGCTGGAGAAATTATAAACACAACTATTTAGCTCGAACACAAACAACCTACTTAATAAAAATCTTTGACCGACAATGCACAGTTTTCAGTACAAATGAGTATGGCTATAAGAGTAGGTAAAGACCAAAGAAACAATGGATGGACTGTGTGACAGATGATATGGCTGGAAAGGGAGTGACTACCGAGAAGAAAAGTAGGTATAGAAAAAAAGGCATATTGCGCCGACACCAAACAAATTGGGGCACGAGAATGATAATGTCAGCCAACCGCTGGGTCGTGGAAAGTGAACACAAAGGAACAATTTTTTTAAATTAAGGTGTTAAATCGGTGAAGAAAGCTCGTAGGGAAATTCGTCATTTTTGCCGATGGGTAATCACAAGCATGCTGCGAATTTGTAACGTTACGTTGGACAGGGATTTGTCTGCTTGTACGACAATGCAATTTTTTTTAGATTTTCTAACTTTGTTTCACTATGCATTAATTGGTGGCGTATATAAGACTAATTAAATTAAAAAAATAAACTCACTGCACCCCTATTCGCTCCGCGATACGTGCAGCTGCGTCCATTGTATCACAATTCTCCTTGTGCACTATAAAATGCACATACTCAGCTGGCCACATCCACTTCACTCTGTTGTCTATGCGTACTTAGGAAACCAAGAAAAAGAACATCATGAAATATTTAAAAAAATCATTAGTCTGTTTAGCATAATCAGCCTATAATGTTCCCACAGCTGGGAAACAGGCCTCCTCTCTGTAAAAGGGAGTGGGCCATAATCCACCACACAAGGGCAGGTTGGTGCACGTCACAAATCTTCGAATTTTTTGGTTTTAAGACATGCGGGTTTCCTCACAATGTTATCCTCCACCGTTTTGAGAGCAGTGGTGATAAAATTAAATACACAAAGTAACTGCTTGGGTTCGAAGTCACGAACATCAACTGGTAAGTCGAGGCCGATACCACAGGGACTGTTTAGCTCACCTCTTTTCGATGATGTCAACTATGCTGGAGATTTTGCCCATGTTATGAAGAGGCTGTAGCAGCTGGCATCAACATCCACGCGCTGCGCGCGCGGTAATTCCACTAACGTTGTTTTTTCTTTTTTTTTAATGGCATCTCGCAGTTCAACCTATGAGGTTGTCGACTGCTTAAGCGGGTTTGCCTGTGGATGCCTCAATAAATTAAGGCCTCCAACCAGGGCTTAAAAAACTTAAAACTAAGCGACTACACGCTAAGGGCACCCCCTGTGGGATACGGACCTCGGCTTAGGGCGTCGCTGGGAGAGGGCAGCAAGGGACAGGCTGGATCGGAATTATTTAGGGGCGAATTTCGAACTACAGGCTCAGCGGCGCGGCCTGACTCGAGCAAGGGTAGGGCGGACATGGTATGGGGGGTCGCGACGGGCCTCGACGGCGAGGACGGTTGTCGGGACTTGTATTTTGTGAGAGTCGTGGCGTCGTCGGGGACGTTGAGAGAATGCTTTGATCGGCGAATCCTACTTATGCGGGAGGGAGTGTATCGGGCGGCCGCCGCAATCAGGGGATTGGGGTGCTTTATAGCAGTATCAAAGAAGCGCTTGAAAAGGCGTTTCATGAACTACTGGACGGTGTTCTACTGGCGGGTATTGTGAGATCTAAGTGTAGACTCCCATTGCGAACATAGAAGGGGGCTCCCGTGACCTTTCTGAGGAAACGGTTCTGGAGGGTCTGCATTCTATGTAGGTGGTGAGGCTTAGCGTGTGCGAATACTAGGCAAGCATAGGTCACGATGGGACGGATGACCGCGGTGTAGAAGCGCAATTTGCACTTGAGTGGCAATTTGCTGCGGGTGGTCAGTAAGAAGTGGAGCCTACTGGGAGCGAAAAAGGCGCGCGAACGAGCCGTCTTTATGTGCTCTCTGAAAGTAAGGTGGCGGTCGAGGATGACACCTAAGTATTTGGCTTGCTTCCCCCAAGGGATCGGCTTGCCATACATAATGATCGGACTGGACTAATGTTGTATTATCGACGCGCAGTATTTATAGTTCGAGCAAAAACGGCCCGCTCATCTATAACTTCCACAAGTGGGTAACATAATACTATCGTGGGTCTCCTACCCTACATCTATGTAATTATGTAAACGGAATTGAATATAAATACCAGCACCTAAAATAACAATTAATTCAATCCGAACACTTTTTTACTTACCCATCTCCTGACAACTGGTAAAGTGGTGACCCCGACGTACACTGGAAATGGCAACCAACGGCGAAGTAGCAACCGTCTCCATAAAGTCACGCATACCAACATTTTGGCGCGACAAACCACTTCTCTGGTTTGCACAATTTGAACGAGAGATTTCGAGAAGCCATTATGCAGCTCACGCGAGAAATTGCGGCAATGAAAATGGACAGATCAAGACAAAGAAGAGCATCATTCCGCTCAAGATCACGTTCACAATCCCGAGGCCAAACGAATTCTTACCAGCAGACGTCAGGCGACATTTGATTTTACCACACCCGTTACGCGCAACGCGTGGACGTTGATGCCAGCTGCTACAAGTTTATCTATCCACAATGCATCCCCATTCAGAAGCCTATCACAACTCATTGCTGGACATAGGGTGACTCCAAAGAAGTGGTAGCATAAGCATAGCATAATCAGAGGAAGTACACCATAATCCACTAGCCCAGTGTGGGTTGATGAAAACGAGAAACATAATGTTGAAAAATTATAAATACAGGGTTTTTCATTAAGAGCGCTCGAACTTTGAAATGAAATAAAACAACCTGTTTAAATGATATTACCATAATTTTTATTACATTTTAAAGAATATTCAATGACATTATTTGTGGAAAATAATATCAGCCAAATGCCCACCGCGACTCCGCTGTAGATGGTGTATTCTGGTGGACCAATTTTGGAGGACGTCTTCGCATAAATGGGGCTCAATTTCACGAAGAACGCGAGTTATGTTGGCCTTTAGGGCAGCAACTGACTGTGGTTTATCTGCGTACACTAGAGATTTCACGTAGCCCCACAGAAAGTAATCGAGCGGTGTTAAGTCACACGATCTTGGCGGCCAGTTGATGTCGCCACCACGCGAGATGACGAAGCCCTCGAACTTCTCATTCAATAAATTTAATGTTTCCCGTGCTGTATGGCAAGTGGCGCCGTCCTGTTGGAACCACATGTTTGTAAGATCCATACCACCTACCCTAGGCCACAAAAAATTTGTCATCATCGTCCGATATCGGTCACCATTGACAGTGAGCGCGGCTCCTTGCGCATCTTCGAAGAAATAAGGGCCGATAATACCGCCGGACCAAAATCCACACCAAACAGTTACTTTTTCGGAGTGTAAAGGCACCTGATGAATCTCCCGCGGATTTTCATCGCACCAAATCCGGCAATTTTGTTTGTTAACAAAGCCGCTTAACCAGAAATGAGCCTCATCACTGAAGATGATTTTTTTTTGCAAAAGGTGGATCAGCTGCCAGATGCTCTAACGCCCAATCAGAGAATAAACGGCGCTGTTCTTCTTTCTGTTCTTTTAGCTCTTGAGTTAATTGAACTTTATATGGATGAAAACCCAAATCTCGGCGCAAAATCCACCATGTTGATGTCGCAGAAAGACCCAGTTCTTGAGCACGACGCGGAATGGACTGTCTGGGGTTTTCTCGCACACTGTCTCGAACGGCAACAATATTCTCCAACGATCTTGCGTTTCTTTGACGTACAGGAACTGCTTCATCGATCACCGACCCGGTTGTCTCTATTTTTTTTATCAAACGACGGATTGTGACTCTGCAGGACGGCCATGAACGCCATAAATTGGACGCAACGCACGGAACGTTAGGCGAATAGAGCGCGCGTTGGTTTTGATAATAAATTTTAACAATTTCTACGCGGTGTTGAAGCGTTTAGCGTTCCATGGTAAAACGTCACGACTAGGTATGTATCATAGACATATATATATGGACTGGAAATACCTACGAAATAAGGGTGCCTACCTACAACTCATATTGTCTCAAAAAATGGTTGCCATTGCTAGGGTTGTATCAATTTAGGAACATTGGTGTTACTATAACGAGTATCGATACTAAATACGAGTAGTACTAGTTATCACGTTTGGATCATAATATAGTATACTAACTTATAGTCCGTTCTAAGGTTGCCTACTTTATAGTAACGTATCCTAGTTTATTTTCGATAAACATACTTTATAATTTTGCATAAAAATACAGTATGCGAAAATACTTTATTTCTAATCTTTTGTTATGCGTAAAAGACTCATATGAACTATTTATCGATAGGTACAGACGCCAGCACATCAAGCTACCCGAAACTGTCAAATTATCGCAATCAACTTTCTTCCCTGAAAATAAAATTAATGCCAAGTGTTTTTTCGGCACAGAATTAAAAAACACTTTTTAATTGCATCACGTTTACGTATTAAAGTGAAGGAAAACAGCGTGAAGAGATATGTATCCATATGCCCAAAAACAGGTGCTTTCGCATATTATACCTTTATTATTATACCTATTATACCTTATAATATGTATGTATTTAGAAATATATATGTATGTTTATCAGCTGTCTTAGTACTCATAGCACAAGCTCTGCTTAGTTTGGGACTAGATGGCGTTGTGTGAAAGTTGTGGAATATGATTTATTTATTTATTATTATTTTTATATACGTAATTAATATATATCTATTTATTTATTTCAGGCCAAACGGCCAGGCTATTATTAATCAATCATTTTAATACACATTTACCAAAAATGCTGTGGGAACAGAGTTATCATGTAATCTCATTACATCAAGTGTTCTATTGAAACAGCTTTTTTCAAAGTGAAGTGAACAGAGGTACCATTCTTTATGTCGGGGATTAATATTTTCTTCACCAATAGCCTCTAACCACTTTTTCTTTAGTCCTTCCTTTTTAGGAAACCTATAAAAGTGCAAGTATTTTTATCAATAAATAATTTTGGTTACAGCTATATTATATTAGCATATGAAACTAAAATCAATAGGAAACGTCAGAAGCTATGTGCACGGTTCCAATTGGTGGTTTCTATGGAGAAGAGTCGGCAAGAAACTCCACGGTTACTCAAAATAATTGGCTTTTACAATGTTAATAGGTAGGGGAGGACAGTGTAGGCCTGTCAACAAGTACCAGGTACTTAAAAAAATAGAAGACATTGTAAAAGCCAATTGTTTTTAAAAGAGTAACCGTGGAGTTTCTCGCTGGTTCTTCTGCATAGGAAACCACCATTTGGAACCGTGCATCTAGCTTCTGACGTTTCATAAGTGCCCATGTAGGTTTATGTGAAAGAAAATATTTTGATTTTGGTGCTGTGAACCACGGGCCGGACCTAGCAAGGTCAATCGGAGCTAATAAGACGCAGGACTATTTATGTTAACATAGCAGAATATACCGATATCGTTCCAGCGGAGGAACTAGTTCCGGAAACTATTAGGCAACGGTACAACACTACTCTATTATGACATATTATTGTAAACAAACGAATGAATTAACAAAATAATAAAAAGGTCTGTTATACGGAAATTCACCCAAATATCAATACTTTAGCCATAAATTCATGATCGCGTTACAATTATATCATCGAATGTCTATTATTGTATGTGTTATTGCATGAAAACCGGCTACTAACCTGTGCAAAGAAAGTTGAGGTTGATTTTCATTCTTCCTTGCACCACACTTCACAATACAACACACAGGCATGTTGAATTGCTGTTTTTCAACATTTACATGCAGTTTTAAAGGTAAAGTCCTCGTAATTTTCTCGCAAATCTCAATAATACAAAAAATAAACAACCATTTGACAGCTGAACTACCACGAAACTTGGCGACAAAGATGGCTGCTCTGGCACCTACCTACAACCGTGTATAGAATAACAGGGCATCTCCTGTTATATCCCATCTCAATGGTATGTATTCATGCCAAATTTGACAGCTATCGCATTACCAAGATGGCCGCTATGCGCTGTCAAAGTTCGAGCGTCCTTATTGAAAAACCCTTTATAAAAAATACTTCTAACATCATCACCGTACCTCCTTTCTTAAACTTCTGGAAGCGCATCAGTTTCTTGTCGTCAATATTAACAGTGCTGCCAACTATGCTGTCACCGAATGCTTTCTTCACAGCATCATGGATTTTAGTTCTTTGCTCCTTTGTTACCCCCTCCATATCAATCTGTAATTTAAAACTAAGAGGTATTACCTGATGAAGTAAATAATTCTCAAAACGTTGTTCTCTCCCAAACTAGATAGGTTTGAAGGTTTTTTGTTTCCTATACCATTGATGACTGATGCATTTTTCATTCATAAAATCTCTTCATCCAATTAGTGTCTTGACAAAGCTGTCTTTTGACAAAGTTAAGACTTAGCCTAGGTAACATCAGCATTGTTTCAATAAGGGCTAATACAGATGAGTAAGACACCTGTCCTTCAATCTAGAAATATCCGGTATCTTGAAGGGTGTGTGTGTGTGAGTGTACTCTAGTGGAACTTACAAGTTTTACAAAATATAGTGTAAAACATTCTTTTTTAAAGGTACTTATTTATTTAAAAGTCACCTTTGACAGGTCACTAATCACTTATGTGCATTCTGAATACTGAGTCCAGCTGAGCACCCTAATTGCGTAACACACTATTACTCTCAATTTGAATATTTTCAAGCATATTGCTAATCCATTGCTCCATATGTTCAGAAAAGGCTCGCGCAGATTAAGGCGGGCCGCGTCATAACGCAACACTTTGCAAAAATCCTCCTTCATCACTTTCGTACATTTTCTATGAACCATCGCTCACTACAGGCAGGCCGCATCGCACTTTTTTGTATGAAAATGCGTTGCGCTGCGGCCCGTTGCGGCTGTAATCTGCGCGAGCCTAAAAAGGTGTCTGCTCAACAACGTAAATAACGCAATGTATGTTGTTAAACTGTCAAAATGAAACCCATTGCTACTGATAGAGTGTTACGCAATTACCCTGCAGATGAACCCTGTCCTCATCCCATGGTCACATTTATGGCATTACATAATACTTAACCTCAACACAGTCAGGTTCCGGATCTTTGCTCACAGCCAAAGTATTGATTTTATCCCAAGTCTCCATCGGCAGTATCTCCAGGTTATACTTCGTGAGGAGAAGGTCCTCATCTTCACTGACGGCATCTTCTTCTGGTGCATACGGTGGCTTCTTGCACGTTAGCTTGGCTATCTCACCCTGTTCATTTATCTCCGATACTTGGAAATCTGAATATCTGTTGGAGATTTGGTTAGTTAAGTCAATAAAAAAATCAAATGAACCACAGCCCACCACTAGACTGGCTGCTAAAACTAACTCTAGCTGCACTTCAACAGAGGTCTGTACTTAATATTGTGGGCTTCAGAATACCAGGGGTGTTCAATAAAAAATGAGAATGGGATACAAACTCTTTGGAAGTATAAAGAGTAAATACTGATACCTAAACTTAAAAAATAAATAAACTAATTATCTTCTGTTTTATTTTATTTATTTATGTAATTTTTATTGAAAGGAACAGCAAACAGTTAAATTGTAAGAACTTACAACTAATTACAAAAACAATTTAACTTTTATTTTAGTAATATCAGGTTGGCATAAAAGTAATGAGACACTTGGTTTACGTTTTATATTTTTTATTATTATTACAATACAAAAAGCTTAGTCAATGATGTAATCACCATTAGCATCTAAGACTTCTTGCCAACGTTATAGCAAAGTTTGGATGCCTTTCGCCCAGAACTCTGATGGCTGTGCCACGAAAAAGTTGTTCAACTCCGCCTCTACATCAGAGAAATCATTAAATTGTTTACCCCGAAAATTTTGTTTCAGGGCTCTAAAAAATGATAGTCTCCCAGCCCAAGTTCTCTGACTGTTGACGAACGGCAGATGCGACGTGAGGTCGAGCGTTATCGTGTAGTAAAACTACATTGACTCGTCTTCGTCGTTTTTTCTTGATAGCAGCAGATAGTTTGGTGAGCTGGGTCAGAGAGTTTCATTGTGTAATATATTTCATAAAACAGCATGTCTTGCGCGTCCCAGAAACAGCAAAGCAGAACTTTTAAGCGGTTCTTTTGACTCAGGTTGAGTTTCTTCTCGAGGCAGCCAAAAAGCACGGCGTGTATCGTTTTCTTAATGAATCCATGATTCATCTCCATTAACCAGAACAGACAAAAACTCTTTACGTCGGGATCGCAGGAAAAGTGATTGACAGATAGCGACACGGACTGCACGACTGGCGTCTGTAAGGAAAGGATGTGCGGTACCGACCGAGCCAAAACTTTTCGATGCCCAAGCTCATGCAGATGGTATTCCACGGCGTGGTGACTGCAGTTAAGTGCTTTAGCTAATTCATGAGTGCTAGCATCCGGATTCGACTGCAGTTCGCGGCGAAAATCGTTTTTTTTTTTATCATTCACTGCGGATGGTCGTCCTGAGCGCGGCTGACTTTCAAGGCTCCTGTCTCCTAATTTAAAACGGTCAAACCATCGGGACACCGTCGCGTGGCTTGCACTTCCAGCGCCCGATGCAGTGTTGATATTGTCAGCCACAGCCCGCGCACTGTGGCCTAACAAGTACTCGTATAAGTATAGTGTTCGAACTTGTCGCTCGTCCATTTTTAGGGTTCCGTACCCAAAGGGTAAAAAGGAACCCTATTACTCCCGCTCCGCTGTCCGTCCGTCCATCCGTCCGTCTGTCTGTCACCAGGCTGTATCTCATGAACCGTGATAGTTAGACAGTTGAAATTTTCACATATGATGTATTTCTGTTGCCGCTATAACAACAAATACTAAAAAACAGAATAAAATAAATATTTAAAGGGCTCCCATACAACAGACATGATTTTTTTGCCGTTTTTATAGATAAGGGTACGGAACCCTTCGTGCGCGAATCCGACTCGCGCTTGGCCGGTTTTTCTTCAAACTGACTAAACCGATCACGAGGGCGGCTTTATTTACCCCCACATCACAAGTACCTAGAATGTCCTACAACATTCTAGAATATTATCGAAAACAATTAAATTGAAAAAGGTAATGTATACAGTTATGTAATTTGTCTCTTTACTTTTGTGCCAACCCAATAATATAACCCACAATGCTGTCCACAGTCAGATATACATAGTAGTTTAGGAAAAAAAAAAATGTAATCACTAGAAATTTAAGTACTAAATATGGACAAAGATTACATACTATAAAATATGGCTTTAATAAGACCTTAGTAAGTTTGAAGATTTTCAGAGAGGGTACACACATGGGTTTCATTTAATAAATAGGCTTTTGAGTCACATTGACCAATTGAATATGTCAAAAGTATTATTTTCAAAAGTACTATTATACAAGTTAACCATATGATGGACAGGTGAGTGCTTTTAAATAATAGAAGTCATTTGTTTGCGGTTGGTTGTAGACTATTGGCCAAAATGGAAAAAAAATAAGTATGTCGGGTTGCTAAGTATCCGTGCTTGAAAAATTTTACCAAGAAAGAAGTCAATAAAGATAAGAGCAAATGCTCCGCCGTATTCCACAGTTGCACTTTGATGCGCTGAATTCAAAGGTGGAAGAACATCCATCAAAGATAACCCTCGCTCCAAATGCCCTACGACAGCAGTGACCAAAGAAGGGGTTAAAAAGTCGAAAAAAATATTTTAGTAGATTGTCGTATCATGGTACATTTTATTGCTGAAGAAACAAAGATTTTCAACAGGTAGTGTGCATAGCATCTTACATGAACGCTTAGGGATAAAAAAGTATCCGCATGTTGGATACACAGAATGCTTACCAATGTGCAAAAACAAACAAGACAATATTTCGAGAGGCTCTTTGGAGCTGTTGCAACAAGATCCTGATCGTTTTTTGGCTCGATGTATAACAATGGACAAAATGTGGCTTCACCATTACGATCTTGAAACAAAATTACAGTCTACGACAGGGAAAAGACCATCCTCCAACTCCTAAGAAATTCAGCAGTTTTTCACATCATTCTTAGGAGTCCATGTCCTTTCATGGGCTCTCTTTTCTGGGATAGACAAGGGGCAGCAATGATTGAATACCTCGTTCATACAGCTACTGTCACAGACTGAACAAATAATAAAGATGCTCAACAAAATTTGTGAGAAACAGCATGGCATGCTTGCAAAGAGTATCTTGTTTCATCAAGATAATGCCTCCACCTATAAGTCCACCATTGTGATGGCTGCAATTCAAGACCCTGGCTTTGAAATACTTGAGCATCCGCCATATTTACCAGACCTTGCCCCTAGTGATTTCAATTAATTTCTGAGGTGGAAGGAGTATCTGAGAGGACAGTTTGAAGATGATGAAGCAGACAGTCACTGCAGTACAGGAATTTTCGGATGCTCTCAAGAAAGAATTCTTTAAGAAGGAAATTATTCAAAATTAAGAAAAAAGGTATTATTACACTAAAAGGCTACTATGTCGAAAAATAGAAAAAACGACATGTAACCTAAAAGTAACATATTCATTCTCACTTTTTATTGAACACCCTCCATATAATAGTTATGATTTAACTATGAAAATACTTATAGGATACCACTTTTTTGTGTATGAGCCTGCTACTGAGCTTATTAGTTTACTGAATGTACAGATAGATAAGTTTACTGAATGATGTTGCATATTTTAGTTGGGAAATAGTCTAGGCAGATGATGATGAAGATGATGATTGCTTATATTAGTCGACTGAATAGGTACAATACTGTGGCTAGCTCACCTTGATTTAATGATGCCATTAAATCCAGCATGTTTGCTTATATACTCTGTAACACCAATATCTTTTTCAGATAGTCGCTTTCCAGGGGAATCCCTCTTTTTCCACTGACCCTTGTTTCCAGAATAATTATTATGGAACTTGTTGCCACCACTAGGCCCATCAAAACTACCGCATTGGCCCTTAAAACCTCTATGGTTACCTGACCATCCTCTATTTCCACCTCGGCCACCTCTAAAGCCTCCTCGCATATTGCGATCACGATTGTCACGGTTCCATGGCCTGGTTTTATTCATTTTCTCTAACAATCAATGCGAACTTAACCTATAAACACTGGAGTGCACTATTATGTTATTAGATAATAAGATAACCATTTACTTATTACATGAAAGATGTTCCTAAAATTAAAGATATTTTGACTTAATGCTCCACTTTATTATAATTATCAAATTATTTACTACCATCCAAATACCGACACGCGAGTCGCGAATCGCAAACACAAACGTTGTTTGCAAAATTGCAAATGTCATTGTCAAGTGTCACTGTGACCTGTGTCAAGTCGACATAACTCTTCGTGCTGACATGGCATAGAGGACAGAGGCATAGACTGCATAGAGTGTAGTAACTAAAAAGGAAGCCGTCTTGCCTCCTGTTTACTCATACAGGGTTACTGGTAACTCGACGTATTCCTTGCAGGACATCATAGTAGGGTTAAAATGCAACAAATTAAGCCACCAAATGTTCTATCGAAGTTCAGTAGTTTTTGAGTTAGTAAGGGTTTTAGATTTTTTGTGAAAAATCCCAGATTAAATTATTTGAACCCAATTTGAAAATTATTCACGGGGCGGCTGTACTGAAATTGGAGTTATTATCATAGTTGACGCCGTAGCGGATCGTTTTAAATAATTAAAAGTTCAAAATGACTAAAACTTTGGTGAAGATCACTAATCAAACATTTTTTTTTTGTAATTTTTGCTATTACTTCATACAAAATGTTGTCTTAGCACAAAAAAAATACTACACCAGGTTCACAAATTATTAGTAAAATATCCTTGTCTTATCAGCTATCCAAAAAGGTATGAAAGTTAATACAAAGTCTTGGACTGCATTATGAAAATCGTTTTTGATTTAGTACAAGAAGGTGTTTATTCGGAAAATCAAATTAAACAATTTCGTGAAAATTATTATTATTTTTAATCAATATCAATTTGTGGTCTTTAATAACATGTATTTCACACGTCTTGTTCGAAGTGCTGCCCTCGGTTTCGAATACATGCTCTTATTCGCTTCCTCACTTCGGTTTTTGTGATTCTTGATGTGATTGTGGTCCTCATCTGGTCCACCGCATCTGTTATTCTATCCCTTAGTTCTTCAATTGAATTTACGGGGGTCACATAAACTAGGTCTTTCATATGACCCCAGACGTAAGTCTAGCGGCGTCAGATCAGGGCTTCGTGCAGGCCACGGAATCGGCCCACCGCGCCCAATCCATCGGTTTGGATAGTTTTCATCCAGCAATTGTCGAATTGTGATGCGGAAGTGGGCTGGACATCCGTCATGTTGGTATATCATGTTTGCCCTTCTTTCTTCGGGTACATCCGTGAGCAGTGCTGCTAAATGATTTCTTAGGAAATCTTCATAAAGTTCCCCATTTAACGTTCGGGGTAAAATATGTGGGCCTATTAACTTATCGTCGATAATACCCATCCAAACATTAAGCGAGAACTTACGCTGCGATGCGGTTGGTTTCAGTTTCTTAGGGTTTCCTTCTCTCTTCGGTGCCCAGTAATGTAAATTGTGGTAATTTGTGATACCATCACGGTCAAAACATGACTCATCGGTCCACAGAATGTTTTTCAAAAAGTTTTCACTTTCGGCATCGGCATTTAGCATGAAACGACAAAATTCAAGCCGTCTCTGCGGATCTCCCTCTTCTAATGACTGCACGGGTTGGTAGTGGTATGGATGTCGGCCTGACAAGTGAACTACAGACCAGACTTTCCACTGTGACATACCAAGCTCACGCGCTACGATGTTTGTAGATATGTTGGGCTCGTCAATAAAACGTTGAAGAATCAGCTCCTCGTCCTCAGCCGTGTATCTCCGAGAACGACCAGTGTCAATTTGCCTGCTTCTTTGAACACTGCCAGTTTCAGATAATCGCCGATAAGTCGATCCGAAGACACTAACGTGGGGGAGTCGGCGGTTTGGAAAGCGCAGTTGATATGATCTTCGCGCCTCAGCAGCGTTACCGTCACAAAGTCCGTAACAGTACAATATGTCAGCGTATTCTTGATTAGAATATGCAGCCATAGTCAGCACTTATGAACGCACAGCACAACACAAGAGCAAGATATGGGGCAACAGTCAGGGATATAGCCAGATAACAAAACACGAACTTGCGCAACGTAGAGTTGTAACTAACTAACGCTGACGACCAGATTTTGTGAAGTCGCACCCTGTCTCGTACCGAGGGAACAATAGTGACCAATCATAAAGCTTGCCGAGTGTTTGGAATTCAAACGCAGGTAAAAACTACGAATAATAAGACTCAATTTTACCTGCTCCCCATAAAACTTCTATCTTTCCCTGTCACACACGCAAAAGTATTGACAATCATACCTTTTTGGATAGCTGATAAGACAAGGATATTTTACTAATAATTTGTACACCTGGTGTAGTATTTTTTTTTGTGCTAAGACAACATTTTGTATGAAGTAATAGCAAAAATTACAAAAAAAAAAATGTTTGATTAGTGATCTTCACCAAAGTTTTAGTCATTTTGATCTTTTAATTATTAAAAACGATCCGCTACGGCGTCAACTATGATAATAACTCCAATTTCAGTACAGCCGCCCCGTGAATAATTTTCAAATTGGCTTCAAATAATTTAATCTGGGATTTTTCACAAAAAATCTAAAACCCTTACTAACTCAAAAACTACTGAACTTCGGTAGAACATTTGGTGGCTTAATTTGTTGCATTTTAACCCTACTATGATGTCCTGCAAGGAATACGTCGAGTTACCAGTAACCCTGTATACGGTGGCGCTTAAGAGATTGTCTCGTTTTAAATACCTCGGGCACATTTTGACGGAGAACCTTTTTGATGACGAGGATATAGGGAGAGAGCGAAGGGCGTTGTCGGTTCGATGTAATATGCTGGCCCGCAGGTTTGCTAGGTGTACTAAGGACGTGAAAATTACGTTGTTTAAAAGGCATTCTGTCAGACGTTTTACACCTGCCGCCTGTGGGTCAGGTATACGCAGAGGGCCTACTACGCCCTCCGTGTCATCATCTGCCTAGCCTTTTCCCAACTACGTTAGGGTCGGCTTCCAGTCCAACCGGATGCAGCTGAATACCAGTATTTTACATGGAGCGACTGCCTATCTGACCTCCACAACCCAGTTACTGGGTAATACGATACTCCTTAGTAAGACTGGTTGTCAGACTTGGGCTTCTGACTACCCGTAACGACTGTCAAAGATCTACGAATGACAGCCGGGACCAACGGCTTAACGTGCTTTCCGAGGCACGAAGGGGTCTCGGTATGTAAAGATGGTCACCCATCCGCAGACCAACCGCAGCAAGAGTAGCTTAAGCTGATCGATCGACCTGTGCGGCTGTTATTATTTAGCCACGGGCCCCTCAATACAAGTGCAGTACAATAATGCTCTCCGGGTGTTACTGGGGCTTCCGCAGTTCTGTAGTGCGTCGGGCATGTTTGCCGAAGCCGGCATAGACAGTTTTGAGGCCATCTTGCGCAAAAGAACGGCATCCCTAATTGCGTAGGATACGTGGAAGTTCCAATAGCATCCTGAAGATTATTGTGGAGAGGGCAGACTGCCCTTTTCTGATGCACTGGTCCCGTAGACATAGCTGCGGGCCTGGTGCTGAGGAACGTTATTTAAATTGAAATTTTATGTAAAAGAGGACATTGGCATTTTTTAAGTTGTAATTTATTATGATTGTGATTTTGATTTTAATTTTGATTGTAATTTTGATTTTCCTTTTAATATTTATTTTAACTTTGATTTTAATGTTAAGATAATTTTAATTTAATTCTAATTTTTAATTTTTCGTTTCATTTTAATTTAATTTTGATATATTACGGTCGTGTACTAACATAGCTTAAAATATTGTATTTACTAACAAAATATGGATTGTTATAGTTCGAAATAAAGATTTTGAATTTGAATTTTGAATTTATCGATACTGAAAATCTGAAATAACGTAAGGGACATTTTGTCGAAAATTAATTATATATCAAAAATATCATAAAAGACCATTTCAGACATCAATCTACATGGTCTTCACATGATCTGATCAAGATTACGTCTGGACTTTATAAGAGACTATGACCCCTGACAGTTTGTTTCGGCCTTTCTTCTCAGAGTAGTCAGATAGGAAACGCTGACCTCATCTAGTTTAAAAAAAAATGTGATTGACATGTAAAAGTGTTTATAACACATTTGCTCGTAAAAGGTCTCTTACTGCACCAATTTCAATATCGTAATGTATCTCATTACGTACTTGTGCGTAATTGTAATGTAAAGCGCACGGTTTATCAAGATGCTCCGTCTAAAACGAACGGTACTTTTTTAAATCTTAGCAAAGAGTTTTTATGTCAGAAAAGTGGTCAACATTTTATGAATAAAATTAACTTTGGGAGATAAAATATAATAAATAAACTTTTAATTCTTTAATTTAATTAATTTTGACAATTAATTACAACCATTTATCTGTAATAAAAATACAAAAGTATTAATTTACTTTATTAGTAATACTGGCTGTTTTTTGTGCCTTTGCCATAAACAAAAGACGCTGATGCGCGCGCATTGCTAATTTGTGAAAAAGTAAAAATTATTCACCGACTGCAGAACTCTGTGGTCTCGTTTCTCCTACTTTCACTCAAGAGAGTGAGAGAGAGACTAGTGAAATTGCAACTAATAATACGAGTAATAGCTTGACAACATTAAAAATGCCAACTGGCAACGTAATAATTAATTTTACAAATTGTTCGAATTTTAATAACTGTTTTAACAAGTAATTAAAGATTTATTCGTTTAAGAAAGTCCGAGTTTTATTTATTTCCTCACAAATGTGTTATAACGTCGTATGACATACGTGCGGTTTGATAATTACAACCTCTGCTTTCTTATAGCCCTCACCTACGGCTCGGGCTAGCAATATCGCCTCAGCTGTAATTTTCAACCTACCGCACTTATATCATAATGTACTATTGTATGTATGTATGTACACAAACCTACTAACAGAAAATAAATCCTTTATCATTTATCAAGAAAAATTATAACTGAACTAGCAGAAAAGCAGATAGCCACTGCGCAGAAGCAAACACAATTTGTATCCCACTAGAATTATAATATCACTGCTTAATATCCGAACGTGAATTTTCCCGCGTATTTGCTCTTTTGCACAATCTGTCGTCATTTCGTCAACAAAAGTGTCACATCACACAACCAATCGGAATATCGTGAGTCGTTCGTTAGTTTCAACTTTTTTTTTATTGTTTCGATCGAGTGCATAAAAACCATCGGGAACGTCTCTTCAAATCAAATCGTACAACAATTTAATAATCATAACATGCCTGTGAAGCCAGTGAACAGAAGTGGTAAGTATTATTCTAGTCTCATAAGTCTCGTCTAAGATTTCCGTTCGCCGTCAACTTGTATTTTCTTATGAAAACTTATTAAGAACAACCTTTCAGATAACAGCCCAGCTAGGATGAGGGCAAAGACCAAAACTCGCAGTTCTCGCGCAGGTTTAAAACTACCCGTGGGCAGAATCCACAGGATTCTCAAAAACGGCAACTACTCAGCTCGTACTGGTGAAGGCGCGGCCGTGTACATGACTGCAGTGCTTGAATACTTAGCTGCTGAGATATTAGAGTTGGCTGCAAAAGCTGCTGAAGATAATCACAGAACCAGGTGAGTGACATCCATTATTTTAAATTTGTTTGGGCAAAAAGTTGACTTCCTGGCAGTACATACTATGAATGTTTCCAGAACATGTGCATTCATTTGTGGAATATCCATACACTTATTAAGACTATTCTGTGTTGAAAACAGCCATATTTTATTCAGACTACCTTCCATTTAAAAAATGTTTTTTTTTATCTCACTATAGAAATAGTAGACAAAAAACGACCTACTAATGCAATTTTTTTTTAATATTAAAGTATTGTTTGTATGTTTCTAGAATTTCACCTCGCCATATTTTGCTGGCTATCCGCAATGACGAAGAACTATCTAAAATGTTGGAAAGTGTTACCATATCACAAGGCGGTGTGATACCACATATTGAACAAAAGCTCTTACCAAAGAAGACAATGAAAAGTCAACAAACCACTAATAGTTCATCACAAGAATACTAATGTCAACATTCCAAGTTATTTACTGTTCTTATTTTAAATGATTTTGTTGTAACAATGCCGTGACCAATCAAGATGGAATTTACCTTTAGAATAGAAAGAACATCATTCTATATACTGTACAGAATGTAAGTGTAACCTCCCTAGGTCCCTAATTTGTTATTTTTATTTTAATACACAGTAAAACATTTATTACTTATTACAATATAAAATCATTTATAACAATTGTACTGTCAAATTATTGATTAATTAACAATTATAGCAAGTTTATCTATCGCAAATGTAATTGATGTCTTCTCAGTTTGTTGGCTGCATCCACATAAGTCTTGTCTAGGTAGGGCTGCTCCATCATTGAAGCCGAATAACTTTGCTATTGGTTCAAATTTGTGATATTATTTTAATTTGTTAGGTTTGAGTAGGTTGGCTTCCAAAGCTAATCATGTTAAAATACCCCCTAAATTATATTTTAAGTAAATTGTTGGATGATGCTTATCAGTTTTCATGATAAGTTTAAGTTGTAACCGTTATTTTTAAAATATAAAATAAAAAAAAATGATGAAATACCTATCAGTATTTTTAATCATATCCTTGAATCACTTGCAGGCCCTTTACAGACTCATGTAAACACAATAAATAATCTTACCTATGTACCTATACAATAAACAACTATCATTCCACCTGTATTCATTGAAGGGGTAGGCCAGATGTAGGTACACCAAACCCCGCGCCCGCCTGCCCGTGGCTAAATAATAACAGTCGCACAGGTCGATCGATCAGGTTAAGCCGCGGTTGGTCTGCGGATGGGTGACCATCTTTACATACCGAGACCCCTTCGTGCCTCGGAAAGCACGTTAAGCCGTTGGTCCCGGCTGTCATTCGTAGATCTTTGATAGTCGTTACGGGTAGTCAGAAGCCCGAGTCTGATAACCAGTCTTACCTAGGGGCATCGTATTACTCAGTAACTGGGTTGTGGAGGACAGATAGGCAGTAGCTCTATGTAAAATACTGGTATTAAGCTGCATCCGGTTAGACTAGAAGCCGACCCCAACATACTTGGGAAAAGGCTAGGCAGATGATGATTAAGAGAAATCAACTAAACCTAAAATTCTTTCATAATGAATGATGAGCAATATCATTAGTAACATGTAAGTAACTACGGGTACCAAGGCACACATTTACCTGCCCTTCCAAAATAGTTGGGAAAAGGCTAGGCAAATGATGATGAGGCTAGATGTACAGACAACACTCATTTGCCAAACAAGGATGTATACAACGTGTAACGTTAAATGCGCAAAACCTGAAAATAGTTTGAGCAGAATTAATTGAAACACTTTTTATTACAAGGTGTAACTTAAATAACGCACAACCTCATAAGGGGTCGTTGTACTCATCATTATGAACAACTTTTACTATGGGATCAAACCTAAAATCGTGAAAAAAAAATCTGCTGTTCCCTACATTTTGACGAGTTTGCGAACATAAAATGTAGGGACATAATGTGTACCTGATTTTTTTTTCGCAATTTCAGGTTTGGTCCCATAGTAAAAGTTGTTCATAATGATGAGTACAATGACCTCTTATGAGGTTGTGCGTTATTTATGTTACAGCTTGTATAGGTCACATTTTTCAAAAAATCTTCATTAAAAAAGTTGCAGTCTATTTATTAATAGGTCAAGCAACCCAATGTCAGCGCGGCGCAGCGGCCCGGTGACGACTCCTCCCTCGATAAAGCGTCGTCGCAGACGCAAGAAACGATCAGAGTGGCCAGTAAAACTAAAACAGCACATAAAACCTTTACAATTTTTTTTAATGACTTATTTCTTTCTGAAATAGATCAATTGAATTAAAAATCAGTTGGGGTGTCTGAGGTTTTGCGCATTTAACGTTGTATTATTATGTCCTATTGATATTTCTATTTCTATATATTATTATTTCCTATCCTGTTGACCGTGGGGACAACTGGGAATAACCCACCAAAACCATGTGATAAAATGTTGCGACGCGGCACCGCGTGTGGACCCACACACAGTTGTCTTTATAACACCAGTTTCATCGTGCGCCGCGATTTTGTAATGGGCGCTCCACATTCGCGCGAGAAACGTGAATATGGAGCCGATTCACATATTCTGCGCATTAGCTCCATATTCAAGTTTCTCGTGTTTTTCTCGCTTTCTCCCAAGATTCTCGCACGAATGTGGAGCGCCCATAAAAAGTCAAAATGGCCGTGATGACTAGGCCCGCCAGTTTCCATAGAAAAATGGTCAAACCCCTCAATGATCTGTACCGACGCGCGACGGTTTATTCTAGAGTAGTAAATGAAAAACAACTTCAACCAGTCTTGTAAATGACATGTAATTTTAAATACTGTAAACAAGAGATCTGTTATTTAATTCCATTATATTAGG
The DNA here is from genome assembly GCA_949629135.1 of Eremobia ochroleuca. NCBI lineage: Eukaryota > Metazoa > Arthropoda > Insecta > Lepidoptera > Noctuidae > Eremobia > Eremobia ochroleuca. Next base: position 1,215,506 of record OX451388.1, read on the forward strand.
TAGGTACAATGTTTATAAACTTACACACAGATTTACTTTATAAAATCAAAAAATACATCTATTTCGTACTAAAAACGTCACATAATTCTGAATATTCTTAAAACACGTAGTTTAACAACTTTACTTCTAAGATATTTTTGAGACTATTACAACCCAGAAACGTGAAACAAAGTGAATTTCACTTACAGCATCTATTTTCACTCAGAACACGAAATTTAAAAAAGTGGAGAATTATACGAAAAGTTTATTTCTATAGCACTCACCATGTTAACTTCTGAAATGGTAATTTGTACTACTGCTAGATTTGATTTAAAAGGAATCTGAAATATCAATATTCAAAAAAGCCTTTACCTATACTTAATTATACTTTGTATGTTTGTGACTGAAATGATTGATTTAACTATTTAAAAAAGAATACTAGAACCCCCTTTACTAATAAACGTTGTATTGCGTTTGTATAGTTACAATAAGCTTTGTCTTCTTCTTTCGAAAGTCAAATTACTGACGACTGAAAGAGAGAAATCGGTGTGTAACTATTCATCTGATGTAATAAGTTTATTAGTAAGGGGGTAATTGTTTAAACTGGCTCATGATTACTGTACAAGTGAAACTCACTTTATATAACACAAACAAATATTCGTAACAAAATAATCATACCACTACAATTAAAATATACAATGATGTCTGATCATAAAATTTAATACAAATTAATATAATTTATATCAAAGGAACATTGGGTATAGCATATCTACGTACCTAGGGCACATACAGAAAATACTACAATTATTGTACCTATCTAAAAACTATGAATAATTTTAAAATGAATACTTTATAAAATACCAAACTAAATGTAAATGTAGCACATCAAAAAATATACAAGAAAATCTTTTATTTAATAAATGCAATTTCATTGATCTGAAGTGTATAACTTTAAATAAATGTCGAGTCAATTCAGCGGTGAACATGAACAACTAACATAAGTGTCATATAAACTGTGCTTAGAGAATTCAATAACATCAATTTATTTATCTTTACCACTGCAACGCAACGCGTTAACCCAACGAATGAGACTAGAAGTGGCAGTTCCGCTATTGGTAACCACTCGCCACTTCTAAGTCCTCACTTTGGGTCAACGGGCAGTCATTCTCAACATTTATCAAAAGTACCTAGTTATAATAACTTAATTCGAGGTGGACTGCTGAGACCGCGGGATCTTCACATGGATTAGACGACAAAAATAGCAACAATTTAATTGATGCTTTGATTTGATCAAATGTAACAGCAGTCCACCACAAATACATGTAGAGAAGTCATATTTATGAACAGTTAAGCTTTATATAACATTGAGACATATTAAAATGACATAAGATCTATAACTGCGTGTTGCGAGGGGTCAAACTGAGATCTCTACCTCTGGTCAGTGTATAAAATAAAATTATAGATAATATAATAACTAGTAAACATAAAACTTAAATAATATAAAAGAACCAAAGGATTGCACAAAGGTAATGACTTATTATGTACCTACAGACTGAGTTATGTTACTGACTAACCAACCATATAAAATCTACTTTATTTGCGATTTTTTTTCTAGATTTATGTTCAAAACGCGTATATTGTTCGTGTATAGGTAAAAAGTAATAAGACATGCTTAAGTGACATCGAGTTTGATCAAGGACCACGACCGAGTAGCTAGCTTCAGTCAAACGAGCGCAAAGACGTTTCAAAATCAATCTAGTAATTCAAAAAATCAAGGCCCGTCTCATTTAACTCTAACAGATAAAATGTTGTAAACAATCAAAACTGATAATCTGGTTGATATTTGTCTCTGCTTCTCTACCATATATCTAAAAACATTCATCTGCAGATCCCGCCAAAGATTCCGAAAGATCAGTCTTCTTCACGATGTGACAAAACGAACCCTATGAAAATTACATCTGCCTAGTATTTAAACAATGCTGTCCTTATTTCTGAATTTTTAGAAATCTTCGTGTGCGCTTTCGTTACTCAGCTCTGTCGATGTGACTTATTCAGTCAGTGTTATGATAATGAAGCATCATTTGGCAGTGTTTGGTAACGCCTACAGGCATTGAAATTGAAAAAAAAAACATAAATGTGTTATAAATAAATTCTGAGATCATTGTCAAAGAGATAAACCGAGTTGAACAATTTTTTTACTCGTAATTGGTCACTTTGAGAATTTAAATTTTATAGATATATATAATGAGCAAAATTCAAACACTCATTACAATATTTAATTTATAGAATAAAAATATATAATATTACACTGCATTCTAGTATTCAAACACTCCATGAACTTATCATTGTAAATAGCATTAGTGGGAAAAGTGATAAACTTGTGTTGTTGGTACATTTGGGACATCAATGCCTACTAACGCCACCTAGGGACACTTCGCTCTCTCACAACAACAAATAGTTGGCCACGGGAAACATGCTGTTCAAGACATACTTTGAATTGCCATTCAGTGATTGTGTACATGTAACAAGCTCAGGATTTAAGTATAGTAAATTGGCAACAATAGCATTATATAAAAATTATTAATAATATAGAATAGTTTGTTTGTTCAAATTGGGCTAATGTCTGTATAAATAACTTTGTTCTTGCACTACCAAGAAATCTAAATATATTTTCAAGATTTAGTAATTTACTAGAAGATGCTTCAAAAGTATGTAAGGGAGCGAACCTATAGCTTGGGCCAATGATAAATCAGTCTTTAGTAAGGAGAGTAACATCAATCGGCCTAGTTTTAACGAACGCAACGCGAGCGGTACCAAAGCTCATCAACATTAGATAAATACACAACCATATAAAACACACTCGTACACTGAAGCAAGTTGTATACTTTGTATTGCTGTATTGTCGTGTGATTTGCTCCTAATATGAACTAAATGCTATGCTCAGCATCTACCATTACCCATCATAGTATCAGGCTTCTACATTGGGATTGGCAGATTAACCAGATTAAGTTTCATTCCAATATTTTACAACAATCTGCCATATTGATATATAAATCGTAGAGAAAAACATAGCTGATTCAAATTTATACAATGTTTTAGAGAGATGAAAAAACATTCATATTTTCCATGCACGCTTTTAGTTGTGATTTCCCATAAAAAACTTTTTACACTAACTACCTTAAAAAAGTGTGATAGACAATTTTGGCTGGACTGGTTTATTGGTGTGACCTAAAAAACTAACAAGACAAACTCATCAAACGCAAGCCACGCATACATATCTCATACTAAAACATACTATTTCTTTTAAACAACATAAAATAATAGTTACAATATTGCTCCGCCTAAATTACTATTGTTACATTAACATTTCGCCCTGACGCTACGCTCCCACTATCGCTTTCTAGTGACATTTTGACTATACAACGTGTAACGTTAAATGCGCAAAACCTGAAAATACTTTGATTAGAATAACGAGCAGAATTAATTGGACCACTTTTTAATATAGGTCACATTTTTCAAAAAATCTTCATTAAAAACGTTGCCGTGTCTATTTATTAATAGGTCAAGCAAGCCAATGTCAGCGCGTCGCAGCGGCCCGGTGACGACTCCTCGCTCGACAAAGCGTCGTCGCAGACGCAAGAAACGTTCAGAATGACCAGTAAAACTAAAACAGGACATAAAACCTTTACAATTTTTTTAATGACATGTAAAAGTGTTTGTACAAACCTTACAGAAAATAAATCATTTATCATTTATCAATGACTTATTTTCTCTTTGAAATAGGTCAATTGAATTAAAAATCAGTTGGGGTGTCTGAGGTTGTGCGCATTTAACGTTACACGTTGTAGAAGTTCTTCGTTGATCTATCAAAATAAAGCCGATTGCGATAGCAAGAGCCACGTATATGAGGGGACATAGACATACAAGCAATTACATAATTCAACATCAACTGCCATAAAAAATGTTTGTAAAAGCTTATTTTATGAGCTTATTGAGCTGAGAGCACTTGTGTTATTATCACATATATTCTTATCAGTCGAATGCAGAACTAGTTTCTGCATTGGGTCTATAATTATTTTAGAATTTTCTTCGTTCGAATTTTGTTCTTTGTTCATACTGTCTTCTTCTTCGGGTACGTCCGTTTCGTTCACCGTTTTATTGTCAAAATACGGGAAGAAATCGTAGTGGGATTTACCATTGCTAACCTTAGACTTTTCTTTGATACATCGTTTTTTTTCGTCGTTTTTTATCGTGGATATGTTGCGTTTTGAGAATTCATCCCAGCCCTCAGTCGTTTTTCCGTGCATGGGATTCCAGTCTTTTCTGAAGGAGCTTGAGGGTTTCATTTCGTTTGAGGAGAACTTTTGCTGGATGTCATTGATTTGGTTGTGGTTTTCTCGAGTGGATACTATTTGGCCATAGACAGGCGTACAGTATGTCGTGTCTGGTGTATTACCAGTTTTGTTATCTCTGTTTGTTTGGCTCTGGTTAATTTGACAGTTGTTCATACCTGAGTCAAACTCTGACTTTTGTCCAGCATTGAGAAGTATTTGCTTGGAGGATTTCACAGGTTTCTTTTCATTATGAGGTCCTCTGTTTGGAGACCCACCTTGCTTCATTTGACTGTTGTCATCTTCATTCATGTTGTCTTCACCAATGCCGTCTATGTCGTAAACCTGAAAACATACATTTGTTGTGATAAATAACAGTGATATTATCATTTATGCAGTGATTTGCAATTTTAAATGTATCATTAAATTTGATACACACGCATCAGCTAATTAGTTGCTAGTGTGTCTAACCAATATAATCAATATAAAATATATTATAAAAGATTGTGCGTGCCACTGAAACTCAGAAATGAGTCCCGGTACGATCAAGGGAGTTATATGTTGTGGTAACCCTCTATCTCCTGTCCATATCTTTTTACCTGAAGGGCATGCTTTTGAAGATATAATGGCTGGAATTTTTGCCCTCTAGAACATTCCACAACATTCCAGATCATTCTGGAATGTTCGGGAACGTTCGAGAGTATTTGAGAGCATTCCACAACATTCCAGAACATTCTGGAATGTTGTGGAATGTTCCTGACCGAAGTAGGGTACCACAGCTAGTATATAATAATAACCCCACCACCATATCTCTACGTTGACGTCGTGGTGGGGCTTGCGCGCTCCGAACTCTAGGCCTGTGCCAGAAGAGATTACTTTGCTGAAACAGGTCTAGGGTGAGGAGCCAGACCAAGAGAGATACAGAAAGACATAAAAATAATAATAATCATTTAGTAAGGGCAGCCCAGGAACTACTATTGGTTAGCATGATCAAAGAAAAATACTACAGAACAGACAGATTCAAGCACTAATATTGAAACAACTGTTACATTAATTGATTTATGATCAGTGATCAGAGTAGGTAGATTGATTTTTGGTACTTGTACCATAAATACCCACAGAAAGAATAACATGGATAAGCTATTTTCCCGGAAAGCAATTCCGGTATTTCCGGATCCGATTAAATATTGTTAATGTTGGTAGTGATATTATTACTACTCAATTCAAAATTTAAAGGTAGGTATCAAAACTATTTAGTTTTGATACCTACCTTTAAATTTTATTTTATTTATTTGAATAATAAAAACAATTTTTGAGCAGATTCCAGAAGTCAGTATGTACACAAGCGAGGGTCAAATAACGTTTTAACAAAACAGTAACTAACAAAGAAGCACACTCTACGAACCGAAGTAAATGAGTGAGCTACCTGGCATGTCGTCGGTGGGCGTACGCATTGTTTAGATAACCGGTTAGTGCACCACCCATGATCCTTTGTTCTGATTGGTCGCTGGGTTGTGTCAAATCGTGACTGTGCCGTTAAAAAAAAAAAATATAAAGAATATAATATTACTCATTTTAACACAATTCCTACTTAAGTTCCGGTTTTTTTTGTTAATAATCAACCAATTCCGAAATTACGGAGGAAAGTCCATATTAATATACAACATGTAACGTTAAATGCGCAAAACCTGAAAATAGTTTGATCAGAATAACGAGCAGAATTAATTGAACCACTTTTTAATATAGGTCACATTTTTCAAAAAATCTTCATTAAAAACGTTGCCGTGTCTATTTATTAATAGGTCAAGCAACCCAATGTCAGCGCGGCGCAGCGGCCCGGTGACGACTCCTCCCTCGACAAAGCGTCGCCGCAGACGCAAGAAACGATCAGAATGGCCAGTAAAACTAAAACAGCACATAAAACCTTTACAATTTTTTTAATGACTCATTTTCTCTCTGAAATTGCTCAATTGAATTAAAAATCAGTTGGGGTGTCTGAGGTTTTGCGCATTTAACGTTACACATTGTATATACGTTTCGGATCAATGACCCCATTTCAATCTACCTACTCCGATCATTGTTTATGATTCTGATTAAAACTGAAGCACCAACCTTATACATAACATCCTGGTTCATTCCCTTCTCCCGTTCCCTCTTGTTCTGGACAGCGAGCCACACATCCTTCAGTTCTCCGGCTAGGTCTCTATCTTTCATGATGATGGGACTTCTTGCTAGCACTAGCCCTGGGTTCATAGCCTCCACAAAGTCACAGAGGAGGCTCACTAGGGCTTCACGATCCTGGAATGACATTAGGAATACGGATAAGAAAATGTTTTACAGGCAGGATATGAGCAAAAAGTTTGGATTGAACTTTGAAATGGCTATGTCCAATTGCAAAATAAAATATTTTGGAAAAAATATGCACAGCATTATCAACATAGATCCAAGTTAATGGACAATTCAATTTCAATCAGACTGAAGCTATGAAAAAGTCTATATGACTTTAATTAAAAGGCACCACAATATGGAACATTGATTAGCCAATAAATTGACTTCTGCAAAAACCTGAAATAAAAAAAAAATCAGCTGTTCCCTACATTTATGTTTTTCAAATCAATACTACTTTATGTTTGTTTATGTGATGTGATAAGAAACTAATCATATCAATCATAAACACTACCAACAACTTTCCACTTGACACTGTGGACAATCTAGATAAAGAATCTAATACAAAACAGACACAAAAAAACAATGGTAATGCTTTATGTCAAAGTAGAGAACTGTATTTATAGTTTTACAGGCTGTCATATTAATACTAAGCTTATAGTCCCTCAAGGTTTAGAATGAAAGCTGAAATCCAAAATTCTGACGACCAGGCTTACTAACCATGTAAAATACAGTCAAAATACTAGTATTTCGCTGCATCTGGTTAGACTGGAAGTCAACCCCAACATAGTTGAAAAACGGCTTGGCAGATGATGTGTAGTCTGTCAAAGTTTAGGCTGAAGCTTTATAGCTCGCATAGTGTGCTGATTAAAACTTATTTTAATACATATGTGAAACATAGTGAACATATAACATAGCTTCAAGCCATTAGTAAAAACTATTTAGTAATCATAGAATCAAGGTTGTTTCAAGTCTTTTACTTACTGTAGAGCTGGTAGCATTTTTTCCATTAGCTTTCAGTATATCTGGGTTGACCATCACTGCAAACACTATCATTGGAGGCCTGCCAGCATTCGGGCCATAGTTCTGTGGCACCTGGAATAATGAACCATCCAGTATTAACACTTCTGGCAAATAAGCTGTAATTTTTAATACAGAGTGGATAAATCTATATTGTGATACCACACTATTTAAGAGAGATTTTTCTACTATTCTTGTATTCTAAGACAAATCAAATATCTTAATAGGTCATGAAATCTGTGTGTTGTTTTGTATAGATCATAAAACTGGCCGAATTTTATTATTACTAGGTTCTAGTTAAGCTTGATAGGTATCTACTATTATTAAAATACTACTAAATGTGAATTATTTGTATACTTTGTATTCACAGCATGTTTTTAATAAGATTAAGCTAACTCTGCAGTGTTTAAATATCTTATCAAGTCTCAATAAGAAACTGGAGCGGAAAAATTGTGCTACTCAACCGATAGTCAGTAATTATAATCAGTGATGGATCGTCGAAAATATGTAAATGAAACACCAACCTGCATTCCTCCATACAAAGGAATAGGATCGGAATACTGTTTAGGGTTCGCTATTTTCTGCCAACCCAACACATTTATGTACAGTTTCTCCATAGTGCCCTTTATAGTATCCTGGATACACATGTGCGGCTGCGGAGGATTTTTAAACTGACGAAAAGCTCTTGAACCTCTTCCATATTGCACCGGCACCACTCTCTCAGGAGGATTCTGATTTTCCATAGCAACACGGCTTTAAACACCAGCACTTGCAGATATTTGCGGAAAAATCACAAAACATTCACAATAAAATCCAATAACCAATAATGACATTTCTAACAGGCCTGCCCGACATCGAAGTTTAATGAACTCTCGCCGCGTCAAATCGTGTTTTATTTACTCCTAAACTGTACTTCATCACTCAATACTAGGTTTATTTGTGTATATGTTTATTTTAATTAAGCTCCTACTTATAAATGTTAACTCAAAGCTCGTAAGTATAAAGAAAGAAATCAAAAGAAAGGAGCTTCCGAGAAAGAGAAAGACGGCCTTTGTTTTTTTTTTTTTTTTTAATTTCCCAGGCGGCTGTCTATCAGTTTTCTTCGCAAAACCGGCAACCGGCTCAAAAAACCGAAACATAAAATAACAATAGCACTCAAGTCACATTACACTTGTATTGTATGAGTCGTTTTTTTTTAATAAAACTGAATTTTATTTGGGTTTTGAATTGTTTTTGCATTTTTTATTGTACAAATATTTTTTTTAACGCTGTGTCTTGTGTCTGCGTGTACCAGGTTTTAAAATTCATGTTCTTAATTTAAATACTAGATGGCGCTTTGATCATTCCCTCCCTATGCAAAGGTGCTTTTCTGATTCATAATAAAACGTGTGCGGTCGGAGGACCCCGTCAGCAACAAATATAAAGACAGAGAAAGAGAGAGAGAGAAAAAGTCGCATGGAGAGGGTATAACGCCTTTTCCTTAAGTGACGATTTCTACCATTCAACTCCTACCGCAAACCGCGTTAAAGCTTCCTGTCCACTGACGCGGAGCGAGGCTGCAGCGCGGAGAAACGGAGAAATATTAACCAATCGAATTGCATAAAATCTCAATGTCATTTTTCTATTGGTTAATATTTCTCCGTTTCTCCGCTCCGCAGCCTTGCTCCGCATCAATGGACAGGCAGCCTTAGTAAGTAACTTCGTTCCTTGTCTACACATAGTAATAGTACACTGTCCATGTTCTGCAATAGTCCTTGGGTGTACTTGCATAGTGTATATAGTCGGTTGGTGCCTGATTCTATTTAAAAATATCTTACAGGTCTCTGCGGGTTGGCTTCGGCTCCTCGTACACTTTCCAAGGGACCGGAACCACATGGATCCGAGATATGTTACTGAAATCGTATTAAAGCCTATATATCGGCGTTTGTTCATAAAAAGAATAAGGCCAAGTCGTAAGAAATGTACTTTCTCGGGCACTGTGAGGCAGTAGCACCTGCCTGCCTGAATAATGATAGCAACAAACCCCATTTACTCATCTGTATGCTAACTGTACCCAGTGAATAAAAACTGAGAAAGTGTTGAACTTTAATCAACACTTGGTTAAAGTGTATACGTATGGTAAACAGTCTAAATTATGGTCGAAAGTCGAAAAATAAATAAATGACCGACGGCGATAAACTTACTCAAGGACTGAGGGAGGACAAGGATGAAGTCGCATTATTTTGTCGGTGTGTTTGTTGTTGCTATGCGCCTGACCACAGACTAGGTCAGCAACCAACAACTAGGGCGTGCCGACTTCCAACTCCCGCCCCGCGAGACTGGGACGGTGCATAACAGACCTTGTGTTTGTAGATAAAAATAAAAAAAAACATTTTTTTACACAGTTTAAAATTTTTATTTTCTACATTTTTGCTTTTGCAAAACTAAAGATATTATAATTGCAGATCTTTTACGATGTTCACTTATGAATGTCTACTAAGCATAATTTCTAACTTTTTCTACAACTATAGAAATAATACCCGATTCTACAGGACCCACTGAGCTCTATATTTCAGAATTTTTATTTTCTCAGCAATGTGTAATAACTGTAAGCTCCTTTCAGTATCTGTAAAGTAAAAATACATGGTAAGTTACTGATCTATACATTATACAGTAATACAGAACATGCCAAAGATATTTCAAATTCACTTCCTCATTTTTCCATCAAAGACCTATGCAAGTTTAATAAGACCGTCGTTGCAACAAGTGACGCCATTGTCACGCCTACGCGCCTACGGCCACTTATTGATGTAAGGCTTCGTGTTTATCGGACGCAGAATAAAGACATACGCATTCATTTCGGACTGAATGACAAGGATGCACCGTGAATAATAATTGATTTATCCAAATAACTCCTCGCAGGAGTGCCAAAGAGTCCTCCTATGTGCTAATAATCATGCCATGCTCGCACTTGCCAGTGATATAGGCTGATTGGGGACTCGCACCGTGCGTATATAGACTGCATTCGCTGTCGTACACGAACGCTAAGTTTACTCACATTAATGAAGGTCGGCAAAGTAAGGTAAGCGAAGGGCCCTGCAGTAAACATATTCTTAATGCGGAGCTGTCCTGACAGAGATAACACGTCTTTTTTTTGTTTGTAGCTTGCCATGTACCAGTTACTTTCAAAAGGTCCTGATGTCATGTTCTCATTCTGAAATGATGGAAAAAAGATATAGGTAGGTAATCGGGCCTATTCAAATATCTAAGTGCTTCATCAATACTACATAGGTACCCACTTAGGCTACCGAACGAGTCTTGGTGTTAGTGATACATGTTTTAACTGTTTACCTAAATATATCGTTGATAAAAATGTGACTCACTTTGATCAAAACGTCATTGCTGTGCCAACAGAAAAGGAAAAGTTGTGCGATTCCAAATACTAAATACTCGGCCATCAATAGTTTCTGTGCGGCATTTTGTGCGGACTGTGGAAAAGAAACATGAATATTAGAAAAATCTTTACACCTAATTGTTGTCTCTAAACCCATATCAATTATGTATATATAATATTTCGAATTATTATTGCCATTTTTCTTATCAACACTATTTTACAACCCCATTGGTTTGTGTGTACCTTACGTATCTAACCCCCGCTTTCCGAACCATAAACACACTATGTTATTTATAGGTCTAACTGCGTAGAATATTAAAGGTTTTCCTAGAAAACTTACAGTTAGTTGGTAGGCGCTCGCACAAAGCATCAACGAACACATGACCATGTAAAAGAACATGACAGGCGACAAAAGGGAATTAAATAATCTCGAATACCTGAAACAAAAGAACAACATTACAGGAATTAGTACCAGTGGGCGTTCAAAATTATTGTTTTGTTTTTTTAGGCAGTCTGCATGGCGTTCTTTATTACTCCGTAGTGGTTGCACGCGTTCAATATTTTATCGATACAAATTTGAAACTGCGTAGTTTTTGTCAGAAATAATGTATCTAACCAGACTTTTCACGTATTTATGACTAACTATGTGATATAATTTGTAATTAGTATGATAATAAAACAATTAGAACATAGCGTACGCTTAGCCTAGCGAAAAGAATTTCTACGCACCAAAAACATAGTTAAAGAAGTTTGAAATTACCGATAGCAGGTATTCTACATTATAAAAAAAAAAAACAGCCTTCTAATATAGAGTGGAAGTTCTATCTATATTCATTTGGTACAGTATAGAGACGTAAAAAGTAGAAGATAAATATAGCATATGATACTGAGATAAGTAATGATACTAAGTAATATAATTAATATATTACTTTATTTATATATTATTTTATTATTCATAAGTGTTCAAATAGATACGAAACCAGTCAGTACGGAATCAGTGTTATTAGAAATGTTATAATTGTAATTTGTGTTATTCGGTTTCAATATATAATAAGATACGTAACTACGTAACCTACGGAATAAGAGTATATTTATTTGCTTTAAAACATGGTACATTAAGTTCTTATTAATAAAGTTATGGTCATACATGTTTCGCCATCTACTGGCATACAAATATTTAAACATGTTGAATGTAACAATTTTTTTCCAATATTTGTACATTTAGCTTGCAATAAACGTTTCGACTTTGACTTTTATTGCCTACCGGTATCAGACATTTTTACATACGGAAAATAGACCCTGATTTGCTAGAGCTTAGAACTGCCGGTCGATTCTGGAAAAATCTCACCGTGATAACTATAGTGAAGTGAGCTTAGAGTGAGCTGTTAGTCATGCTGATGCTAGGGATTGACACTATTGACGACTCAATCCGCGCTCACTTCACCCAAGTTTTCACGGTGAGATGGTTACAGAATCTCACGGCTGTTCACGTTTACCTCTTCATTATTTTTATTTTAGCAGATTGTTTTGTTTCATCCAAAGATCAGAGTGTGCGGGATGTAATGTGGGGTTAGGAAATAAATATCAGATATGAGGGCTAATAGAGAAGTGTGGAGATATACTGATACAGGTTTCAAGTGATTGATAAATGGACTACAATAATCATATTAGGTCTGTTTGCAATCTGTTGTTTTTGTTATTAGGTAGCTAGATGGAATTACTTGAAGTGTGGATGCGGAAGGCGGGGTCTTCCGCATCCACACTTCACGTCAGTCGGATGTTATTGCTTAAATTGAGAGAGGCCTAACTTCAGATTGCGATAGGTTGAGTTGATTGTACACTAGTAACTAGTACAATCTTTAGTAGGTACTCTCTGTGTTTCTAAGGGTGCTGACCCTTAAAACACAGAGAGTGCACAGTTTTCTTAAAGCATTGGTGTTTTAAATTATAATTATATTCGTATCATGGCGTATTGCGTATCTACTTTAGTTAGATTTTTCTACGGTTCGATTTGTAAGCGCCACTACGTGCCAGTACGATATCCACAAAAGGAGATTCGGTAAGTGTTGACAATCTTATTTATGGATACAAGAAAGATTTCCTATCCTGCAGGGTAATTGCGTAACGCACTATCAGTAGCAATGGGTTTCATTTTGACAGTTCAACAACATTCATTGCGTTATTTACGTTGTTGAGCAGACACATTTTTCGAACATTTGGAGCAATGGATTAGCAATATGCTTCAAAATTATTCAAATTGAGAGTAATAGTGTGTTACGCAATTAGGGTGCAGCTTATCTAAGGTACAGACTCCAGCACATCAAGCTACTACAATCTGTCAACTTTCTTTAACAGATTTTCAACTTTATCGCTAAAGCATTAGGTTCAAAGTTGATTGGGAAAAATTGACAGTTTCGGGTAGCTTGATGTGCTGGCGTCTGTACATGATACTTAAGTTTAATAAAAATGTACTCATTAATAATTATAGCTTAGTATAGTTTGGGAAATGAATAGTTAGAACTTGCTGTTAGTCGATTACGAGTAGCTTGCTTAGTAGGACATATAAAATCTAATAGGGAAATCAGCACCTAAAACGGGGTCACCTAATGCAAGGTCGGCGAAAGACTTAAAAAGTCGCATCAATGAACCATTTCCACTGACAGAGTTTTGCTAAATAGAATGGTAGAAGTTTCGTTACTTCTTAAATACTCACTACATTATCTTATGATGAACCTGTTGAGTATACTGTGTGGTATGGTGAGTATACTGTGAGTGGGTGGAATCAAGCTGCCAATAATGATGATGATGAACCAGTTGACCGTAAAGTTTTTCTTAAGTTTTGTTTGAAATTAATTGAAATGTTTATCTATGTGAGTAAATCTTGACACTTGGTCAACATTTTAAAACTATATGACGCCAGCATTTCCTAGCAGACTGAGATCCGAAGAAGAATAGCAGAAACAAACTCAGAGGTCGTCGTCTCTTCTAACAATTTAGTTTGCACAATCAATCACCAACTGTTATCAATATTAGTTTATAATCAACACTTTCATGGCTATTCATGTTGAGTAGTTATCTATGTGTACTTTTATTGCAAAGTTAAAAGGAGCCTTCTTTGTATGACAAGAGGGGTTTGTCGTGCCGTAAGATAACAGAGATATTGTACGGCATTGTTGCCATCGCTGGTGGAACCTGCACGAGGCTGGATCAGGCTTCAGGCTTAGGAGACGGAATTGGCACAAGAAAAGAGAGGCCGATAACCTTTTTGGGTGCAGTCCGGCTGTGGTAGTATTTTTATTATTTATTTAATACTTCAAGCACATAAATGTACAGAGGCGGACATAATGCCATAGGCATTTTCCACCAGTCAACCTTTGGGTATTATTTATATACATAAGTGATTAGGAAAATAAATGGAATAGTTAAATTTACTAAGCTTACGCAATAATATCTTGCTCTGCGTGTGTCCCTTTCTTAGCTACATAAATAGAATACTTAAGATTACGGCTGAGTGATATAAAAACTAGGCAAGCAAATCTAGTTGGCATAAAAATCCGAATGACTGTAATACACATTAAGTAATTCTAAGGTGTTAATAACGGAATGCTCTACTTTCGGTACCTAGTTCTAAAATGTAGAAATCGCAGTTACAGAAAGAAAAAGCAAAATAATAATATTTAAAAATGAGTTTTAAATTCAATTCTAAAATATATACTTTACGAAAATGAAAAACTATTGTCTTCATGTTCTTCATTAAATTAGGTATGTAAAATATAAACAACTCACTTTAACATCGTGACGTGTATGTCGTGAAGCTGTCGCACCACTTCCGTACATTTCTTATCGCTGATCACAGCTCCATAGGATCCAAACATTTGCTTGCATCTTTCCCGCAGCAGGTCAAGTTTCCCACCAAAGAACACCATGACTACTACGATACATGTGTCATAAGCAGCCATGATTAAAGCACCATAAGCACATAGAAGTGTGTGCCAGGCTATTGTGACCCAAGAACCTGGTGAATGATACTTATCAAACGGCATCCAAGAACTGAAGATGTGCGGAAAGGGCTCAGTCCCATTTCGCATATTTTCTCTAAAGGTAGCTGAAGTAAGATATCTCATAAGTGGTGTACAGGTTGTTGTCAAGAATGTTGTAAAGACCAAAACCCAATAGAAGTATGAGAGGCGACGGCAGTATCTAGTATAAGTTTCGACTATCGTAGTCTTAACTGTATCTCCACTAATTCTTTCGAATATATCAGCTTCTGTGACGTAGTCCAAAACTTCGCGCCAATGTTTTTGCCAGAAGATGAAGGAGTGCACTTTCACGATACAAACGACGCTCAACATGGAAATCTTCATGTTAGTTAACACGAGATCCAAATCCGATCTAATTACGTACAGCTCCATGTATTGCGTAACCACGAAAAACGCTACTATCTCGTGTGTTATGATGTAGATTATTTTACATAGTGAATTTTGTGGTAACAATAATCCCGCGCTCTTTACAATCCAGTAGTTTGGACCTAAGAATGGCCGCTCCGGGTCCTCTAAGCTTTGAAGAATCGAATTCATTTTGACTCAATAAAAGATCTTATCGAAGTGGTGATGAATTGATTTGTGTCTTGTATTTATACCGATACGGAGCTGTAGTTAGCCCGCGACCCCTGCGACCCCATGCAGGGAAAATCACAGCATGTTTTTTCAACACGGTTTTTTTCCGGATTTGCTTGATTGTATACTCGACCCCATACATTTTTAAGGGTACAATATTATTTCCATTTTGATGTTTTTCAAAATGTAGCTCCTTAAGTGTTTTTCACCCCTGTTTTAGCTTATAATGTCAGTAATAAGCTGCTATTGAAATTAGTAGAATTCATTTCTAGGAATTGGATATGCATTTAATAGTCAAATATAGAGATACTGATTTGAATACTGCTACTTACTGGGTTTAGTTTGTTCAGAAACAAGTCTGTACCAATTTTGGTTTATATCTTCAAACAAGATAAATAATGAAAGCCCACATACATCTTAAACCATAATTTATAGACAAATGAGCCCCAAAAAGTAGGTATACGAAATACAGGCTTTCGAATTTCGATTGACTCCAAATCATTGGTCGTCGTAGTTAGTTGCAGATAGCAACGCTACTTTCTATCCTTTTCTATGATTTATGAGGAAAACATAACTAGTATTGCTAAGCATTTTATAAGGCAATCGGTTCATTAACGTTGACATACAAAAATGTGCAAAATTCTCAAAATAAAAATAATGATCGATATCAAGTTTTTCATATCCCAACACTAGCTAAGTAATAACAGTCGCACAGTCATATTACATTGTATTCCAAACCGTTAATTTAAATGTCTCTATTATACCCGCTAAATGTGGGCGTGACAGCCGCACCACGGACGCTCCCCAGTAAAAAAAAAAAATAATGAAGCTATCACACATGAGTGCGACAACCCTATTATTATGTGCTGAATAAATTATAGGAAAAATACGACACGCCAATTATTTGAATATGTGGACATTTTAAAAATATTGATTTATAATGAGCTAAAAACCAGTATTTAGGGTTCATTTTTGTTGCACGTTATGTTACGTAAGTTTCCATTAAAATCTAATCACATATTTTATTTATTAAACACTTTAAAAATAATGATTATGCTAATTAATCCCCTTTATTTAAATAAAGTTACTTATAATGAGCCGCTGCCCTAATGAACCCCCAAAAAGCGCAAAGATTGTCGGACTGCCACGCGAGGGGTTTGTAGTTCGAAATTTCTCAAACTCAAGTTTCTTCGCCCCTCCTATCAGTTCCTCCTATCCTAGGACAAGCATAGTTTTTTGGGCGAAGGTTACCGTTTTTTTGGAAAACTACGAAAAACTGCCCTGCTTAACCCTTTTACTCTTAAAAATTATAAAGTCAGCTTATAAAAAATATTTTAAAATTGGTATCATTTTAGTACTGTCAATGTTATTAGGCTCGTTTAGACTATTGAGATGGAGAATAAAGGCATTCTGAGCATGGAAAGGCTGCACTTTTAATACAATCTTGACATATCTTATGTTACAACTCACATCACATACTTTCTTGGAGCGCACAAACGCTGAAAGGTTGTTTATTTTCGTGTTATGTTTCGATGTTCCGGTTAGATGAAGATATGACAATTTAGTAAATAATGGATAGTTATTAATATGTGTTATTAATATATTGATATATTCAAGCGATACCAGTGCTGATCGAAGTGTTAGCACGGTTTTGTGTGACACATTGTATCCATGTTTTACCCCTGTGAAAAATAAAATAAAAATCCGTTTAAATGAAAATTTACAATGGTTAGCTGTGCTGTAGCGAACTGTAAAAACACGTCTGCAAAGATATCTAAAAATAAAGATGGAATTACGTTCCACAGGTAAGCAGTTTTAATTAAAGTAGATTGGTATTTTTAGTGTTATTTAGTTTAAGATTTGGGGGAATCTGTGATAGTTAGCTTTTAAATTAAAATACAGTAATACCCCGCTTTACGCGACCCCGTTATGCGCGGCTTCACTATAACGCGAATTTCAAGTAGAAAAGAGAGTTTTTTTCTTCAAGCGGAATACAAAATGCTCTTTCTAAAATTTACTCAGTTTTGGACATATTGCAGAGTATAATGATGATGGCCGTGTTTTAAACGTGTATCATTCAATTAAAAACAGAATTGGGTGTTGTGAACTTATTATACAAGAACATAAAAGAAACACTACCCAAAAGACGATAGATGTATTTTCAGTAAAAATAACATGTAATACTGCATAAAGTGTTCTCAGAATTAAAGTGATTGATTCAAATGATTCGCATTATTTTGTATTAAGTTTTAATTATGTATGTTTAATCGTAAACCCTGATATATGCGAATTTCACTTAACACAATTTTTTCTGGAATGTATCCCTCGCATAAAGCGGGGTATTACTGTACAGTATGGTATAAAGAGAGTTTCTCAGTCAAGATTTGCCAAATCTTGAATAAAACATCTACAGACATTTCAGCAAAAACCAAAAAGATTCTTTTATAATTTTGCAGGTTTCCCCGTGATAAAGAAAGAAGGAAGCAGTGGGAGCTAGCGGTGAACAGAGAAGCGGCGTGGTCTTCAACTGCCTCCAGTGCCGTTTGCTCTGAACACTTTGAAGCTAAAGACTTTTACTTGACAGAGGGTGGACTGAGGCGGCTGTCTGTGGAGTCTGTGCCGGCTATTAACATATCTGTGAGTAATTATTAAACCTTTTATCCCTCTGAAGATGTACAAGCAGGTTAGCCCTGCTTGTCCATCTTCAGAGGGATAAAAGGTTGCTATAATAACATGAAAATAAAATCAAGTTTTTGTGGTGATCATTTTACTACATAATTTAACTTACTGTTTAGTACCTGTACCTATTTAATTGTTTTCCAAGAAATTAAAGTTAGTTTTTTTTTAAATTTAAATCACTGTAGTTACAGCACCTCGAAGTTAATTTAACTAATAGCATAATGACAATGAAGTGATAAGAACTCATATCTGTAAATTTTTTGCAAAATTTACTTGAATATTGCAAATTCAAATTCGCATGTTGTAGTCAAATCTTGGCTGTGAAAAATCAAAACCTAACAAGTAGTAGAGAAAAAAATGACTTCTCTACTTTAAGCCATGCCATTTCAAAGTACTTAGCTTGTTAGGAGTAAGTAATTCCAAAATGTGCAGTATATGGTTGGCTATGAGAAACAGTATTAATATTGTGTCTATACTGTTTAGTATGTGTAAGAGAGCAGTTATTTAAGAATAAATGGTTTTATGAAGTCAATATATTATTGAAGCAATTTAAAATCCTAGCAAGGTATTTTATTAGGTTTTTATCTGTTCACAATGAATTATAAAATAAATACTACTACAGTTTCATAAACCTAGTAAGAGTTATTTGAAATAAAACAAACCATCAGAATGATAATGTTTATTTAGAATAAAATTTCAATCATCCACAACTAATTGTCCACCAGTGAACTAGATCCAGAGAACAATTATCTGTTGCTATAAGTTGTCAAAATTCTCTTCTATTCACAGGCATAAGTGGGAGCAATTTTGAAATAATACCTCGTTTTTTGCTTTCTTTTAAACCTCTCGCAGAGTTATTCATTGAAGGCAATGGAAATAGAAAAAATCTAACCCTTGTTGGCTTAGATTTTTTCATCAGAAGTGCATGAAAGACTGGTCAGTATCATTTTTATAAAACATATTGCAGCACCCACTTATAAATTTCACTTCATCTAAGGAATTGAGTAAGAAGTTATGCAGGGAGAATAAAACAATAATTAAATTAACACTCATCATTACGCCATGTGGCACACATTTTTTAACCACTGATAAGTCTTTTTGACTTTGAGAACTTCAACATTTGGTCTACAACCTGATGTAACATTCTTGTAGTTCTCAAAGTCATAAACAGCATCTTGCCTTTTTATCTGCATTTCTGTTTCCATGGACTCCATCAGCAGCCATATGGATATGGCCTTTGGTCAAGTACTTAATAGGTAAGCCTTCTAAATTTGAAAACCCACAGTTCACAATGGTGATAAGTGCTGTGAAAATGATCCAGTTTTTGTTTTGACTGGTGCAATTATCACACTAAAGTATCAAGTGCTGAACATCTCTTTCTTTTTCTACAAATGTTGTGATTGCACCCACAATATTATTAGCGTCTCTTCCAGCATAACCTTCATGTTAAAAACGCATGTACTATTAAATTTGGATTTTTTCAATAGTTGTGCACATAGTAGTGTTAAGTCAATCTATCTAGGAAAAAGGAATCTTTAAATTTAGGCATGTCGGGCAACAGCATTACTTTTTGCAAATCCATTGAATAATATCTCACATTTGCCGTATTTTCATCATAAATGGGAAATAAAATCACAGCGCGCGCGGTGATCGCTCGACTCATACTACTAGGGCACAGAGTACTTTTATACCTACCAGGGTAGCGCAGGAATCCGCGGGATTTTTAAAGTGAATGTTACCATTTTAAAAGCCTAGCAACTAGGTACACGGACAATTTCATAACCTAGTAACTACAGCCACTTGCTAGGGTACCAATCTATGATTGGTTGGTGTATGATGCTAGGTTTTAGTTTTTAGGGTCCCATACCAAAATAGTAAAAAGTAACCAGTCTGTCTGTCCGTCTGTCACAGCTGGATATCTCTAAAACTACTAATGCTATCAACTTGAAAATTGGAATAATTTTAGATGACATTTGCCCAACTATTTTGCAAATAAGAAAAAAAAATAAATTTATATATTTTTGAAAGGGGTCTTAAAAATTCGAAGTGGGGCTACTAAGGCATGTGGGGGTATCATATTAAAGAGCGCTGTTTGCATATTCTCAAACATTTTTTTTAGGCCGCATAGTTTTCGACTAATGATGAAAAATGTAAAAAAAAAGTATCGTTCCCCCCTTATATCCGAAGTTTGCATAGAGAAAAATCTGAAATTATTCCATGTGATAGAAGTTTATGTAAAGATTACAGGAAAACTAAAACGATATAACTAAATAGCACACTTTTTTCAAAAATCATGAACAAAAGTTAAATTAGTTCCACTATCGGTCAAGAGATGGCGCTGACCTAAGCTGCAAAATTCTACACCGCAATGTCAAAATTCTTCTACCAATATAGGCCTTGCGCGTGAACATTTAATATATACGTAGGTAGGTACGGAACCCTCGGTGCGTCCGACTCGTTCTTGTCCGGTTTTTTTTTATACTTGTTTCAAAATTGTAGTGTAATTGTTAGGTTTTTGATTACCTATTTACAACTTAGTTTGCGAATGATTTTTAGATGTTTTGACAAGCTCAATATCTTGGTATGTAATAATGGTCACCCACCCAGGGACCAGCCGCGGCAAGCGCAGCTTAGCCTATTCGGTCGACTCTTGCGGCTGTTCAGTGGCGTAGCTTGTCCTAAAGGGGCCCTGTATCAAAATTTGTAGGGGGCTCTTCTTACCCGAGTGTGGTGAAACTCTAAATGAGGGCATTGTTTCAAAATTAAAGCGCCTGTCTGGGTTCGAACCCACAACCTACAATTCGTAAGTCGGGTCCGTTACCACTGTGCCACAACTGTCCCAAGCCATAAGCTAATAAAACGATATTGTTAATGTTTTCATTGGATATTCATTCATTACAGGCCTCTTATTGGTCAACAAGAATTTCAGGTTCTGTATATTATTTAAAAACAAATTGGTTACACACGTCGCGTTGGGGGCCCTGTAGCTCGGGGGCCCCGTATCATTGATACGGCTGATACAGCGGTAGCTACGCCCCTGCGGCTGTTATTACTTAGCCATAAGCCCCCTCAATGCTATGAGTCAATAACTAATATTATTGAGAACTGCAGTGAACATTAGCGTCATAAACTAATACGTTTACATGGTACATGCAGGTCTGACATCTCTTTAACCCGGTATATCACAGCCTTCTGCTGATAATGAAAATTGATGCTTATGGTATAAACTTTAATTTATGTGTTTTTTATTGGACGTACCGACCAAAACGCCTGTCATTCTTTGTATAGAAAAAATATCAACTAGGTGCTACCTTAAATGTTTTTTTAATTTGTGTAAATTGTTTACTTCGGCAGTTAGAATTTCTTGTCACTTCGCCGTCTAAAACTGAAAAATAGGAATTTTACTACATTATCATAATCAAATCATAAACTCATCACACCTTATATTCCAGCCATGTCAAGAACTAGAGCCAACTATATCCCGTGTCCAACCCATTGACATACAACCAACGGACTCCGAAGAAGTAATCAAACTCAAATACAAAGTCCATAGACTAGAAATAATAGCAGAGACGAGAAAGAGAAGACTGAACCTCATGTGGCAAGGAAAGAGAAGGCTGCGGAAGAAGCTGGAGAGAATGAAATGTTTGATCAAACATTTGATCAAAAATAAAAAGGCTAATGGGGTGATTAGCTGAGTGAGATAGTTACTATGTAAGAATATAACGTTGTGAATTAAGTTTAATAATGTATTTAATTGCTTTTGAGTAAGTATTATTTTTATTTAAAATCAAAAATGAATTAATAATGCTTAAAATAAATTAAGTGTGGACTGATTACTCATTTCTACATACAACGTGTAACGTTAAATGCACAAAACCTGAAAATAGTTTGATCAGAATAACGAGCAGAATTAATTGGACCACTTTTTAATATAGGTCACATTTTTCAAAAAATCTTCATTAAAAACGTTGCCGTGTTTATTTATTAATAGGTCAAGCAAGCCAATGCCAGCGCGGCGCAGCGGCCCGGTGACGACTCCTCCCTCGGTAAAGCGGCGTCGCAGACGCAAGAAACGATCAGAATGGCCAGTAAAACTAAAACAGCACATAAAACCTTTACAATTTTTTTAGTGACTTATTTTCTCTCTGAAATAGGTCAATTGAATTAAAAATCAGTTGGAGTGTCTGAGGTTTTGCGCATTTAACGTTACACGTTGTATATATTTTACAAATAAGTATTGCCAAAACTATAATCATAATACCATATTAAGGTAAACTAAAAATATTGAATACTCATTTTTTTTGTATTAGGCAATAAGTATGAATTAATCCTAAAAATAATTGTGGAACTTACTGTTCCTATGTATTAAATATCTGAAAAATACTCAATTTTTATGTTTAAAATACTGTAAGTTTTCGAGTTTCATAGAAACAAAATATTAGGTTGTCTCATAAGTTCTTGCCATATTTTATTTTTGTCTAATTTTCTCGTATTTAAACTAAAGTGAATTCAAGAAAGTTCTAGATCTTTCTAGTAAGGATGAGTATCTTTTATGGTGAGGGTATAAATAGGCGCGGACGCAACGCAATAATTAGTCTTTAGTGAAAATGGATCAGCGTCAACTGTGAGCTATTATGCTATATGAGCATCGACTTTAAAGTCTCTTCAACAGAAACGGCTAAAAAGATTAACACTGCATTTGGACCGGGTACTACTAGCGATCGGACTGTTCGTTTCTGGTACAAGCGTTTTGACACCGGTGATATAAGCTGCGAAGATCAACCTCGCCCAGGCCGACCCACCAGCTTCGATGAAGATGCTTTGCGTCACGAATTTGAGCTACATCCAGACTATAGTACGCGCGATTTAGAGAAGGCGCTTGGACAATCCCACACGACTATAGATCGTTATCTCAAATCGATGGGATATCGCAAAGTGATGTCACGTTGGGCACCTCATGCGTTAACGGACCATGACCGGGCCGTTCGTGTGGCCATTTGTCAAAGTTTGTTACTTCGTCCGCACAGACGAGACTTTCTCAAGGACATTATTACATGTGACGAGAGCTGGATACATTATGAAACTAACACGCGTCATGCCTATTGGATTCCTCGCGGGGAAAACCCACCAGCCCAGCCTAAACTTAATGAACACGGTCGTAAGATTATGTTGTCTGTTTTCTGGGATTGGCAAGGAATGATTTTCTGGGAACTCCTCGAATCTTATCAGACTATTAACGCCAATCTGTATACGCAGCAGCTTCGCAAACTAGCAGAGATGTTAAAAATTAAGCGGCCAAAACGACTTGGAGTCCAACTTTTGCATGACAACGCGGTCGTGCGTTGTCATTGCGCCAAGTTAACACATAAACAGCTGGAGGAGCTAGAATGGCTGACTGTTCCACATCCACCGTATAGCCCGGATCTTGCGCCTTCAGACTTTCATTTTTTCGAGCTCTTAAATTTAATTTACTAGGAAAAAAATTCGAAAAATCTGGAAGTATTAAAATTGAACTTGAAAATTTTTTCGAGCCCCAGCCTGCCTCATTTTGGGAGAAGGGTATTCTAATTTTTCCCAGTAGATGGCTGACTGTTGTTGATAACGAGGGAGACTATATAATTGATTAAATGTATTTTTTATTAATAAAAAATATTAATAATAATTTGTCTTTTAACTGGCAGTAATTTATGAGACAACCTAATAGACAAGTTATCAGTTTCAGTCCTCTTCAAAAACTGATAATTATGAAAAGATCTCTAAATAAATTAAAGTAAAGTTTTCATAATTCGATAAATGGATGGAATGGAATGGAATCCTATTTAAAAAGCAACCGTGTAACAACTCATCGAAAGAGACATAAAAAAAAATATAATATATTATTATTGAATTAACTGTTCTTTTTTTTTCTCCAAAACAGTTTTAATTATAGGAATGGTAGACTATCCCATAGAAATATAGGTGTATACCGTATACACCTATCTAGTATAGTCAAATGGGGCGTATGCGTCTTTCTTTTTTGATATTGCGTTTGTTGACGCAAATTTTAATTTGGTACTAATCCTAACTAATATTATAAAGGCGAAAATAAGTTTCTTTGTATTTACGCTTTCACTCTAATATGGCTGAACGGATTTGGATAAAATTTGACAGGCGGGGTAGACCATGACCTGGAGACGGATATAGGCTACTTTTCATCATGGATTGCAGACGAAGTCGCGGGCAACAAACAGCTAGTATGATAAAAGTAATATAAAGGTTACTGTAACCTCTCACACGTCGAATGTACACCATGTTTACAGATAACAAAAAAAAATCTATTCTGTCTGCTAATTGGCTCGCGACGGGTTAATGGGAATAAACACCTCTCACCTTTAAAATGCGGCGGCGGCGGGTCGGTATCACTAGTATAATTATTAGGCTCCATTTTACGGAGTGTAAAAAAAATCTCAAAAACAAAAGATTCCTTCGAGCCGGATTTGAACCAGCGACCTATGGATAACAATCGTTCAACCTCTACAGTCCACCGCTCTACCAACTGAGCTATCGAAGGCATATTGGGGAGGGTTAAAAAAACAATCTCATTTTCTGTATGTAGTCAAAACAGGATGGTTTTGTTAAAGGTGCAAAGCGCAGTTAGGCTGCTACCGAGGATTAGTGAGGTTTTAAAAAGCAGAGAGATACCAAATAAATGTGAGTACTTTTTTAAATACTTATTTGTCAGTATTAAATTTTGCTAGCGTATAGGTAAAATTGTAATGATTGTTTTTATAGTATCTAAATGTTTCGATTAGAAAAACGAATAGAATAGAAGTAAGTAGATAGAATTTAAGTTTTAAGGTTTTTGTTAAAATTTATTATGTTATAGATTTTTTTAGACTTAGCTTATCTAACGTACTTGTAATATTGTTATAATAATAAATTCGAGTGTCCAAAAATGGTGCATGCATAGGATAAAATGTGTTACATATTATTATTATTTTATTTTATTTCGGAACAACATTTACACTCCATACATTGTTATAAAAGAATGCTTATAACTATGTTAGTACTATATGAAAAAAAACCATCTTATCTGTTTACGTAATGATAGCGAATAAAGGATTTCTATTTCAGTGCCTAAGTACTTGGTTATTTACAGCTTTCTATTTAATATAAGTTGCAGTTGTGTTGGTTGTTATATCTGCTAATATGTGTAGTCCCGCAGACGCGGCAGCGACAGGCATACGACGGAAACATAATCTTTATTTATAATTATACACACATCAAGGCTGTTTAGGGATTTATATTTATTATTTGTTATTTTAATTTTACAGGACTAATCTAATAATTATCTTCTATCCTTTTCTTAATGAAGTAGAAAGAAAAAGATGCACTGAACTTAAATTTAGTTTAGTTTGTGAACAAGGGAATCGGCGCCATTACCGCGATACATTTTCGTCTCTGTGTTTTAAAGACTGATTTAAGACTGATTTTAATCAATATTTAAATTTTCTCACAAGTTTGATAATGAAACTCATACTGTTGGTTTTTCCTATACCATGGAACGCCGACACAGGAGTTGTTGAGAGCAATAGACATGCTGGAAGCGGGCGCCATCCATTACAATGTTGCTGATGTCATTGGCACCAGTCAAAGCGTCATATCAAGATTGTGGTCTCGCTACCGAGACACTGGCGAGGTGGCTGAGCCGCACACTGGGAATTTTCGAATTACCACCGCAAGACAAGACCGATTTTTATAAATAACGGCAAAATGACAACCTACCGCTACAGCTAGGCAATTAGTTTTGAAGTTAGAGTGCGTTTCCACAGAAGCGGAGCTGGGCGAAGCGGAGCAGAGACGTGCAGGAATCGACTAATCACAATGGTTGAAATCCTCAGCGCGTCACTCGTCTCGTCTGTAATTGGACGATTCCTACACGTCTCCGCTCCGCTCCGCCCAGCTCCGCTTCTGTGGAATCGCACCCTTAGAGTCGGAGCACCAGATGCTGGTGAGCAATCAAACTGTAAGGAGAAGACTGCACGAAGTCAACCTTCATGCTCGTAGACCACTTCGGATTCCAGCGGTACGACGAGGCAATCGCGGACGACGATTGCAATGGGCAAATGAACATTTTAACTTGGAACGATCGCCAATGGGCTAGCTAGAGTGTGAATGAAAATTAAAAAATTCTCTGACGAATCCCGGTTCGGCTTTCATCCAACTTCACAAAGAATACCTGTTTGGCGAACACCTGGATGTGAAAGCCACCTGCTGTAGATTCTCTTTGACAATAAAAATGGCGGCGCTAGTGCTGCCCCTGTTCGATAACTAGTGCTGGGCACATTTCCAGTAGGTAGGTACTATGACAATGGCGATGATTAACAGAGCAAGGATTTTACCACCCGGATCAGGAACGGAATCAGTGATAGTTCGAAATAATTAAACTTATGTAAAGTGATCCTTGTCGATAACTTACGAGTAAACAAACACAATTCGTATTATGTTGACGAATGATTTTTAAGAGACTCATCGATCAATAGTCCCAAACCTAGCTTGGTTTGGGACTATTGATCGATGAGTCTCTTAAAATATACTGCGTTAAGTGGTTACCGGGAAAGTATAATACCTTCTGTGGTGGATGCCTCCTATGACTTCCTACTCAAGGAATCTGTCAAAAGAAAGTGCAAAGACTGGCTGTTCGACAATATCTTAGCTAATTTTTGAGTTGATTTTAGTTCCAGAGTAAGTATTATAACAGAACACAGACAGAATCCTTCCTGCTGCTTGTAATAATGTATGACAGTAGGTACATTCCGTACAAATTAATTATTATACACAACAAATTAATTATTATTTGCGTCGATATAATATCGTGCATAAAATGCATCTTGTTACTGTTTTATAATTTTGCTTGGTCGTCATACGTAGTAGATAGTGAGTGTACCTACTATAGGTAGGTACACCTTTGCCTCCCTTCGGCTTAAATAGGCGTGATGTTATGTTAAGTAAATATATAAACTAAAAGTGTGATGTACTACTAATAAGCCTTAGCCATGAATTTAACACCTAGGGATGCAACAGCAAAAGATCTACATAATGCTAGACAGTGCAAATTGCTTGCATCCAATGCACCCACTAATCACCTACAACGGTACCTAACCACAAAAGGCGACATTAATTACGCGGACAGTTTTCTCTGATAAGCTATCTGTAGAAACCTCAGCTACAGTTATTGCCGGTTCTCGATAGCGCGTCCATTGATCGTGCGTGCGCGCAGGTGGGGGCAACACCGATCTCCCACCAACCAACGCGCCAGTACCATCGCTGCCAACATTGAGTGACGCGCGTATTTACGTTCCAATTTGAAATAATCGATCCGAAAAATTACGTTTTATTTTATTTTTTGTATTTTTTTTTTGTATATGCTAGTGTTTTTGTGCATGAAGTGATGTTCAGTGTTCGTGTAATGTTTCATAAATCACACCTGTGTTCCACGTATGTCATTGGATTCGTTTAGCCAGTTGCAACAAACGAAAATGTGACTGTTTGTTTTAATGTCAAGTTTTAATCGATCGTTGATCGAAAATGGGCTTTATTGACGTTCTCTCAACGTAATAACGATGAAGATGAGAGAGTTTATGAGGATTACGTTTGTGTGTGTGTGCGCTTTGCTCCTGGCAGTGCGTGAGACAAGGTGTGAGGATGAAGTGTCCGAACTGGAGGACGGTGGAGCACTGAGGAGTGAGGATCAGAATGAGCAGAGGAAGGACTCCAAAGGTCCCATACCAGGTAAGGAATAATAGGCATAACAAACATGTGTGATCTGTGAACCATGTTGACATTATAAAAACAATAATAAAAATAGTAACTGTTATTAATTTATGTAAAGAATGTTAGAGGTCGCGCGGCTGCTTGTATAACCTATGACTGCTAAGTACTAGCCTAGAAGTGAAGGGACTGAGGTGCGATTTCCCTGCGATGTGGGTAGTCTGATGCATCGTTGTATTGTTGTTTTGCTGAGGATGCGACCAAAGGAAACGTAATGAGAATGCAAAAGGTTGGTATGTCGTGTCGAGTTTTTATTGAAAACACAGATGTTTTTATTAATTTTAATTTTATACCGTGTCAAGTTTTTGCTCAACCTGCGCATACGATCTCTGCCCACGTAATTCGAAACGTATGACTAAATGAACATTCCCAACTTGGTACGCCTTTCCTAATAAATCACACATTGGTTGATTGCTGTTCGTTTATATTTGCCTATTTATGTTGTGCAAGCGTAAAGATATTAATAGAAAATAGCTCCAAATTGGAAAGTTATAAACGACGAACGTTTCACTATCGCCAGTCGGTGGTTGTAGTTTTATTAAACTCTGTTGTATCTTTTTGCATTGTAAAAGAGTTACATTAAGCAGTGCGCCCGATGAGATTTCCCATCAACAAAAAATGACGAACTTTCATACAGACTTTCATCCCCTATTAACCTCTTTAGGGGATGAATTGCCAAAAATCCTTCCTTAGTTTTCACCTTCGCTATAGTATACGGAAATCTTGTGCAAAAATTCATGCTTCTTTGAAGACCCAGCGCAGCGGTGCGTTGTCTGTCAGTGAATTCAAGATTGTTGACACGCAAAGGATAAACAAAATATGATCCGGACTGGTGAAGATTATCATCATCATCATCATTAATTATCCCTTCGCTAAACAACCAAAGGTTATTCCTATAATAATCACTTCCTAGTCTTACCAGATGAATACTTACCTAATAGGTTGCTGGTATCAGTCCCTTGTAATTAATTAATTTATTGGTCTATCTACAATCGTCACACTGTTCAACCAAAAACATACAAGCCAAGTGCACAATATTAAGCCATAGACACAGAATCTCAATCATCCTTGCCAAGACTCATCATCTATCTGTGTAGCCTTTTCCCAACTATGTTGGGTTCGGCTTCCAGTCGTGTCAGATGCATCCTTACATAGCCTAATATGACAATAATTAATGAGAGTTGCGCCCAGGATAATTAGTTCTTTGGAAATCTCACAAATATAATTATAGCCATATATTGACTCCATCAAGTTTCTATACGCGAAAACCAAAATACTTACCTTTTTATTGCAATAGGTAAGTATTTTGGTTTTCGCGTATAGAAACTTGATGAGAAAATAGACCGTAATTAACTCGCGGATAGTCGCGCCTGGGTCGAAAAGACCCAGTACTCTAGTTATTGTGCCATAACTCTTTTTGTATTAGTTCATTCGTGTCTTCGCACTAAGTACCTTCAAATAGCTTCATAGGCTATCCGCACACCCCGCCTCAGCCAGTCCCCGTGCTGCATTTGGACAGCACGGAAGTGTCAAGTGAGTATGGGTCGTTTCGACCCTTGTGCGACGTAATGTGTTAGTGTATTTTTTATTTCAAAAATATTAATTTTGATTTTATTTCTTTGTACATATGTCGTCAAATCGTTTGAATGACCAGAGAATAGCAAATATATTAGAAGAGGAAGACATTGAAGGTGAAATTTCGTCAGAAATTGAAGACCATTTGGATATTGACAATTACGATTCAGATTCCTGTCAGAGTAGTGAAGATGAACTCCTTGAGGACAATGAAGTATCTGAGCCTGAAAATTTACATTCCAGTTTGCTGCTAAGACCCGACTTGAATGATATGCCTCTGAAATATGTCCGTCAAGGTTACTACCTGGGTAGGAATATAATAATATAACTATTTTATAGTGGAATTTGGAGACTGATTATAAAAATATACGTGTTAAGTTTAAAAGTTCCACTATTTAGAAGATTATTGATATTTTTGTATAATAGAAAAGATTTTTTTATGTTTCTAGATTAAACAAAGAAGGTTAAAGTTATTTTTTAGTTCCTATATCAGAAAAAGTAAGTTTTAGCAGTGATCTCTTGAATTTTGTAATTTATATTACTTTTTTTCTCTAAATAAAAAACATTTATTATTTTTAAGTTTGTTTTGTTATCCTCTTTCTAAATAATTTAAAAAATAATCCCGAAACTTAATAAAGTTATTAAAACCATACATTCAAAATCTGGGTCTTTTCGACCCTCGCGCGACTGTTCATGTCTTAAAAGGAGACGCGAGTACCGGCGGGTTAATTAAATCGGTCCAATGACCGATTTAATTAATTACGGTCTATTTTCATCAGTTAACGTTTTTGGAGCTGTTATCAAAATATTAGCTTAGATGACGAAACCCGGCCCTCTCGCCCCAGATTACATGGGACTTAAACATAACTGTCCCACTGTCTGTTGGCGGTCGCGACTTACTAGTCGTAGGTTCGAACCCAGACAGGCACTTTACTTTGTGTAAATTATATCATCACCACTGCTCTCGCAACGGTGAAGGAAAACATCGTGCGTTACTGCCCACTCCCTGCCGAAGAGAGGAGGCCTGTCAGTGCATTGCCAGTGGGAACATTATACTATGTAGGTTGATTATGAGATATAATTGGTGAGAATGTTGGTTACCTACTGGCACCCGGCACTAAAACAGGCACGTTGCTATATGTGTATGACGAAAACAAAAAGACATTCTTATATTCTGAAAACAGCGCGATATCATAACTTATTCATTCTTTTCTTTTACTTTTATAAAAAACGTTGCCTCACACTAGAAATTTCTCCTGTATTGTGGGTGCGTTTACAAACATTTAAAGCCACATACACAAACAGCCAGACCCGGAACAACTACTTGTAGCTCGTACAAATATTTGATCCATGCGGGAATCGAACCCGCGACAAGCAACGCAGCAGTCAATCGCTTAACCACTGCGTCAACCGTGCCGTCAAATTATTATGTCACATAAAATTAAAGCGATCAATGCGGGTGTCATATTGTACAGACGCCAGCACATCAAGCTACTACAATCTGTCAGATTTCTTTAATAGATTTTCAACTTTATCGCTAAAGTATAAGGTTCAAAGTTGATTGGGAAAATCTGACAGTTTCGGGTAGCTTGATGTGCTGGCGTCTGTATATAATTGCACTCAGACTGACCAAACTATAGAAACCGGTTTTACTGTTTAAATACCACACTGAGCTGGCATACAGTATTAGAATATTATAATGTGTCATAATATTCTTACTATTAAATTATGACCTTTATTTATCTGTTTTACTTTTAATCATATTCGTTTGACCCGTACCAAGGTAACGGTTGACGAATTATTTTTGAGATTAGAGGAACTGGTAGAAAAGGCTTCAGGAATTTTAAGTCCGCCTTTGTACAGTACTCTTTTATTTTATTTATTAAAACTTTATGCTCAAGTAAAAGAGTATTGTATGTACCTAAAGGAAAACTTGTAAAATATTGACGCGCTAACATAATTTGTGAAACGCCTTCAACGCAGTCTTATCTTCACATGAACATTTTTGTAGGAACTGCAGTGATATCGATGGTTATATCTGCATGAGTTTAAACCAAAGTAGAAACTATAGGTACTAAAATGCTCCAAAATGGCCTTACTTACAATCCCAGCTAATCGACCAAAACGATTCCACCATTCAGATTTATTTATTTTCTATTAATGGTTCACTAATCACTCTTCGTTAGTTAACTATTCTAGGTAATACCTACGTCGACATTAAAACAATTGATTCACGTGCAATTACTTAGATAAGTTTCCCTTCATTTGTTGATTTTATTTTTAAATTAGGTTCTTGTAGTTTTTGACGGTTTTCGGAGATCATTATTTTGATTCGACCTTTTAATTACAGCGGTCTTTATGAAGTAGATATTTGACCACGGTAAGGACCTACGCGCGATGATGGATTATGATCATAACATGCTAAAGTCTTATGTAATACCACAAAAATGATTCGCAAAATCGCACCTTTCTACGACACTTAGATTTAACAACACCAGATAAGAACAACATCGTAAATAGTCAAATAAAACGGTAAATAAACAGAAGAATCCTAGCGAGTGGATGACGAACAGAGGCATCGACCTTCCGCGGCTGACAACTCTTGCGCAAGGCGTGCGAACCATTCATTTGCATCACAAAGCGTAACGTACATATGTAGGTACTCGGTTACTACTTCACCAACACTGTGGTTTGCAGCCTTTGGGTTATGTAACAAATGTGTGTTTCATTCAAATAAGCTATGAAAGTTACGGTTTTCTGGGTTTTACAGTTGTCCATCATTCATTTGGGTTTAAAACAGAGTTGAATTCTCCAAAATCCTCAACCGAATACATTGCCGTAATTTCTCTTGTTACGTTCATACATCGAGTGTTAGTTGTAAAACAAAGTTATTATTTCTATAACTTTAGAAGGTTATTTGATATTTTCCCCTGACTATAATGGATAACAATAAAATAATAAATCAGTAGCGCATGTAGCATTTTATTTTATTGTTCTGAAAAGCAACATAAAACCGCTATAACATAAATCATAATTATTTTCTTTTTATTTGCCTTGTATTTCTAGGTAAAAAAAAAAGATAAAATATACTGTGGATTATGTATAAAAAAAAAAAGTGAAAAACGTGGCTAGTTGCGCGCCTACGAATAAAATATACAGCATTATTTTTAGTGTATGGCAAACCAGAAACACGTGTCTAGTATTTTTATGTAAAGAATCGATGTACAAAATTTCTAAACTGTATCATGAAAAATCACGAAGTTATAAGCTTGTTATGTTACCTGATTGTTCGTACAAAAAGTTGGTTACCACTTAGCACGCGCCACCGGCCGACCGGCAAAGACCTGTGTTGTGCGCATATCATTGCGGAAATGTACTTAGTGTCGCTCGGTGTCCAACTTGTTACCATTTTTAAATATTTTTGGGACAAAATATGACATCGTGTAAAAACTATTGGAATCGATTCAGATACTTATTCTGAACAAACTGTATTCAGGTTTGCAGTTTACTAAAAATAATGTTGTATATATTTTTTTTGTACACCATACGTATTACAGATATAAATTTAGAAATTTTACATGGTGTGACACAATTGACGGTCTTATCAGTCGGTCTTAGCTAAAAGCGTTCTTTTAAAGACAACCTTTGGATGGATTTAAAGGGAGAAGGAGAGACAATACTGCAGGTAGCCTGTGGTGTAACATTTACGTATACTTACAATAAATACATGCACGTATATAAAGCTCGAGTTCGAAAATCATAACATAAGCTCAAATATGACCCCTTGCATTTGGATTTTACAGTGGTTACACGTTGTTTCATCGCTCTAGGGCTCCTAAATGCCAAGACACATGACGAAATACATCCAGGCTACTGATTAAATCTGTGCTGCTATAAATTTTAATGGAAGTATTTAATTTTAGATCAGGATTTTGAATTTTAGAGGCTTTGAGGTATTTGAGGCCGTGTCGTCAGTTACCTATCCTTTCCTTAACGTAATGAGGCATTTCGTTCGTCTGGTAATATTTTAGGGAGGTATCTCCCTGTTATCTTTATCTGGACGGGGCGGGGTGTCTCAGCACAGGGGCGTTTATGGTTTGTGATTTGTGATGTCCATGATGAGTGTTGTCCTTTGTTATTGTATTTAAGTAGGTACTAACATCTAGTTGTCCTAAAATAAATAATTTTGAATTTGAATTTTATTATTATTTTTATTATTATTTAATATAATTTAGAATAGAATTGTAATCCAGGGTTGAAAATTGTCGCATCCTGAATAAAAAAAATTTTGCAAACGTTCAATGGAGATATGTATATTTTGGTGACATTTTATTTTTGTTTTCTGGTTACGTAATTATTAATCTCTGTATTAGCCATCTTCAGCCAACAATGTGTGTCAGCACCTATCCCTGAAACACTTGTTACATTTTACCGATGACATTGCTCATACAGGTAGTAGTTGGTACCTACAGCAGCCAGCTAGCCTCGACACACGGTCACATTACAATTAAACTATGCATAACATTAAAATAGATTGTACTTCACATTTAATCTTAGTAGACTG
The DNA here is from genome assembly GCA_949629135.1 of Eremobia ochroleuca. Taxonomy (NCBI): domain Eukaryota; kingdom Metazoa; phylum Arthropoda; class Insecta; order Lepidoptera; family Noctuidae; genus Eremobia; species Eremobia ochroleuca. The sequence goes on from OX451388.1 coordinate 1,249,622, forward strand.
TATGTGGTCTGAGGGGCCCGTGGCTAAATAATAACATCCACATATATCGATCGATCAGGTTAAGCTACACTTGCCGCGGTTGGTCTGTGGATGGGTGACCATCTTTACATACAGTACCTTTCCGTGCCTCGGAAACCGTTGGTCCCGGCTGTCATTCGTGGATATTTGACAGTCGTTACGGGTAGTCAGAAAACCCGAGTCTGACAACTAGTCTTACCAAGGGGTATCGTATTACCCAGTAACTGGGTTGTGGAGGTCAGATAGGCAATCGCTCCATGTAAAATACTGGTATTCAGCTGAATCCGGTTAGACTGGAAGCCGATCCCAACATAAGAAAAGTAGGGAAAAGGCTTGGCAAATGGTGAGTCTGTATGCGGTTTGGTGTACCTGCCTGCATTGGGTAGATGGATGATGAATTTTGCTTTACTTCTGTGATTATTGTTCCTTAATTTGTTTGATTTTTAAGGCTTTCATTTCTTAAATTATATACTCGTGCTAAGTTACAGGTATATAATTTATGAAATTGTATATAATTTAATATAAGAAACAAATGCGAAATTAAAAAATCGCTTAAAGATATATATTTCAAGTATTTCAAGTAGTGATGAGCAAAGCAAGACCAAGACCAAGACTGGGACACTCTTGGTCTTGGTCTTCGTGTTGCTTACTCACTCTTAGTCTTGGTCTTGGTCTTGCTTTTTTGCAAGACCAAGACCAAGACTGCAAGACCAAGACCAATTTTGCTCATCACTAATTTCAAGGAGTAATTTCGAAATTACAATGAAAACACAATTAAAAATCCCAGTTGATTTCTATTACAAATAGACCTGTGCGTGATTTGGTCGTAAAAATCTTAAACTACTTACAATGAAATTAAGTAACACCAGTGAACTGCGACCTAACACATATTTTATTAATACATATGATTTTGAAGTATGTTTGGTTTACGAAATTATTAATTTCGTAAATCAAATATACATCAAAATCATTGTAATACGAGTATATCAATATTAAACAATTGTGATTTTTGAAGAAATATCGACACACGATTCTCATTTGACCCGTATAATTTCAAGTTCATATCGTACATGAATTTGTACAATTCGCTATGCCATTGATAGTCGTGTAAACCCATCAATTCAATACATGTTTTATTATTATAATACATTCATAAGTACCATAAGATCTTTGTACTTGTCATTGATTTTCTATCACTATTGTAAACAAAACAGAATGTTGTAACTTTTCATTGGATCAATCAAGAAGTATTGTTAGGAAGATGGCCTCCGTGTTCAGAAAAGATTAGTCAGGCATCGTTTTCACATTTCTGACGATATGTTTTGGTCACAAAAGTTGTATTGATTGATTTTTCGGTTCTTGCTCAACGCACTATTTGCAGCTTCGTCTATTGGTTTACCTGCCTTGTTTGGCAAATAAAGATTATTCGCGCTTGTACCGAGCGCATCGTGTCTCTTGTAGCGTTAGCAATAATTGGGAATCTTCGTATTGTAACATCGATTCAGTAACCGCAAAAAGTTTGATTGGGTTTTCTTCACGAATGTTTCATCATTATACCTTAGATTACATAACGGAAACGAAATTGTAGGTACTTATCTGCTGAATGAGGCTGTGAATGGTTTAAAAACCGTGTTGTATAAAACACATCGTCGTTAGATAATTGTAGCGAGCGACTTCAGGAGGGCCACCTAGTTTAAGTGAGGTAGTAAATAATTGTCAATCTGTCATACTCTATATGGCTATGTAAAATCTTTAATATCTTTCCGAAGCCATTAGGATACTATGTTAAGGTAGGTACTGAGGGTCAACTTTGTACCCATGTACAGACTGTTATGTTTACTGCAGATTTGTTGTCCATTTCATTTGTCTTATCTCCAATATTATGATGTATTTTTCTTTCATTGAGCATTGTTCATGTTTTTTTATTGGCTAACAGGTAAGGATAAGGATTTTTTTATTTATTTCCAGGTAAGTATGCTATTTTAGGTTGTATGGTGATAACTGTCTCTAGATTGCTGTCGTGCGTGTCATTTATGCAATATTAACTAATATACTATCGGAATTTTATAAGAGATTTCTTTCTCATCTTCATCTATCTGAATAATATCAATATTTATTTGGAAGAGCTTCCTTCTTATACCTATAGGTACTGTCATCTACGTTATTAGGATCTTATTCCTACCTCTAGTAACCAAGTAGACATATGAACAACTATTCCCACAACTTGTGCGGTATAATTCAGGCTAATCGTTAAATCTGGGTAAATTCTGTTTGAATCGATAATGTTTTTCGTTATTCAATGTCACATGATACATGTGTGAAATCTACATCAGGTTTCACTTGGCATAACTTTACGGCATGATTCCGAGAAGACTGTCACATTTAAATGTTGCTACCCCATTAATGATAGTAAGAGGCAGCTGATAGCAAAGCAAACTAAATGAGGATTCATTCATTGTAATGACGTGTTACATAGCTGCTGACAATAGGCTACACCCACATGCAGTTACGAGCATTCAACATTCAATTATTATAAAATATTTGCATATTTGCATCCTGGCGCTTTCTCCGCCCAACCTCGTCCTCTCCGTCTGCTGCGTGTTATACCTAACTAACACTACATTAATAGCTAACTAACTTATTGATGAAATTACGTGTGAGTAGAGAGAGCAAGTAAAATAAATGTGATGGGACACCTACACGGTGTATTACTACTTTCCCGGTTGCACATAGGCATTTCCTTATGAAACTCAACTTGCAGGGTCTTTCTCAAATTCATTGTTTCCACCGTCTAATAACACTAGTACATGTTTTTTGTCCTTGAAATGAAAAGTGTTTTTTCTTAAGAATTGAGGTACACTGAGCTTAAAAAAAATATGAAAAAATCAAACACGTCACGTTTCCGAAATATTTATTATTTTTGATTTACAAAAAAATGCCGACAAAAATATAAAAAAAAATTCAAGACGAATTGCTTTAGCTTTTTTTTTTGTATTTATTTGTGTCTGTGTCTCTTATATATTTTTATTCTTTCGATTACATGTCAAATGTCTTAGTGACACAGAAGTAACAGTCATTTTCGTGGTTGGACGGATTCCTCATCATTGGCATATTAAAATTAAAAATCATTTTTCACCTGTAGCCCAGGAGCTTAGCGTTTTTCTACATCTTTCACAAGAAACGTCAGAAGCCCATTTTTTATCTTGCGGAGAGACCGAAATTTTGAAATAACAAAAATATGCTTCTTCGAGTTATTTCGTTATGGGATATCCTTTCTTAGATATAATAAGCTCGGCGTAAACATAACAAAATCGGAAAGGATGTATATTTGTGGGTTTTGATAGTAAAATGTCATGATAGCTTAATTTTTTGACGTGATAAAAACAAAACAAATATATGTTTGCGCTTAGTTACTACCACTAAATAAAGCAATATGAAATGAAATTCACTGGAAGGACATGGCCTTTATTTTATTTTGTAAACCACTGTAATTATACTACGTTTTCAGTTTGTTATAGGGATTTCCCGATTATCCGACTTTATTATAAGACTATGTGGGTCATTTCTTTTTTCTGTTTTCCTTCTTAGTTAGTTTTAATCATGATCTGGCAGTTTGAGTAATTTATGCGGCCTACCCAAATGTCCTTTCATTGGTATTGTTCGTCGAATCGTAAGGCTCCTCAAGTTCTGAGTTGAGCTGCACGATTTTTGACAAATGCGTGCACTGACTGGACAGGTCCGCTCAATCTGTGTGGTTCTTTACTCAAAAGACCATTTCAGACACCAATCTACATGGTCTTCACATGATCTGACCAAGATTATGTCTGGACTTTAAAAGAGACTGTGACCTCTGAGTTTGTTTCGGCCTTTCTTCTCAGAGTAGTCAGATAGGAAACGCCGACCTCATCTAGTTTAAAAAAATATGATTGACATGTAAAAGTGTTTGTACAAACCTACTTACAGAAAATAAATCATTTATCATTTATCATTTATCATTTATCCCCTAAGTTTTTTTTGGAACCCCTCCCCTTGTATAAAAGCTTTTCGGGCCAGTGTCCCCTCAGCCTTACAAACAAGGCAACGAACAGTTCGGAATGTCCTAATTCTTTTTATGTTTTCTTTAAATATAATTAAAAATGGCAGTTGTATTAATTTATATGTTGTCTATGTCAAAGTATAGTGGTGGAACCTTTGTGACTCGTGTCGTGTGCCGTCAAACATTATCCAATACTAATAATACGAGTTAATCAAACAAAACGGTGAGCATCGGTCGCTTCCTGTTAGATTCGCCAAACAATGGAAAGCGGAATTTCCTCTGTGGAACAACAATAATGTACAGTATAATATACCTACTGTTTGGCTGTATGTATGGGAGCGTTTTCACTGGCCTTTGTCGGTTTTACAAACAAGCATTGTATAATTTGTATGGCGGCCATTCAGTTTTTTTATGTAAGTACTTTTTGTGGGATTTTGTTTTATAATGTTGCTGTGGTTATGAAGCCTCGTGTCTGATATTATATAGATTGGATTTGCCACAATATTATACTTCTGTTTTTGTATTATTTTATTGCGGTGTTTTTCCCCATTGTTCAGAAGATTAGTATAGAAATAGGTAATACTGCTTTTTTGTGGTATAACTAGCACTATGTGCGAGTTAAAATAACACAATATCTTCAACTATTTACATGGCAATAAAACAGTTTTTTTTAATTAAGAATATTTTTAATTTTCTACATTTAAATTAATAGTTTTTATAACACATTTGCTCGTAAAAGGTCTCTTACTGCACCAATTTCAATATCGTAATGTATCTCATTACGTACTTGTGCGTAATTGTAATGTAAAGCGCACGGTTTATCAAGATGCTCCGTCTAAAACGAACGGTACTTTTTTAAATCTTAGCAAAGAGTTTTTATGTCAGAAAAGTGGTCAACATTTTATGAATAAAATTAACTTTGGGAGATAAAATATAATAAATAAACATTTAATTCTTTAATTTAATTAATTTTGACAATTAATTACAAACATTTATCTGTAAGAAAAACACAAAAGTATTAATTTACTTTATTAGCAATACTGGCTGTTTTTTGTGCCTTTGCCATAAACAAAAGACGCTGATGCGCGTAATTAATAATTTTAACAAGTAATTAAAGATTTATTCGTTTAAGAAAGTCCGAGTTTTATTTATTTCCTCACAAATGTGTTGTAAAACGTCGTATGACATACGTGCGGTTTGATAATTACAGCCTCTGCTTTCTTATAGCCCTCACCTGCGGCTCGGGCTAGCAATATCGCCTCATCTGTAATTTTCAACTTACCGCACTTATATCATAATGTACTATTACTCCACAATTGAATACTTACAGGTTTCACATGTTCGAAATACCGAAAATAGCCATCTTTGAATGGAATTAAAGCGCTTTTTATATGCAATTAAAATATTTTGTAGATGCACTAGGCATTAAGTCGATCTAGATTACTTAGCGTTTGCCAATGCCAATAAAATCTAATGTTTAAGGATGCGTAAATCATAATTTCTTATTAAATCGGCCACGCGTGTTGAAAATTTTATGAATTCTGAGATAACTTCGAATATTACTAGGGGAGGCTAAAATGTTTTGAGCCTAGGGTATTAAAAATGCTGATAGAAATGTATAAAAAAAAATGTTTTTCAATGTAATCTCCCTCTATTTCAATACACTTCTTACATTTTTTTAAAAGAGCTTTTAACCTGGTCAAAAAATATTCGCAGTCTTTGCCTACGAAGTGTTCGTTTACGGCCGCCTTCATTTCCTCGTCATTGGAAAATCTTCGTACCTACTCGGAGGTCCTTTTTCAAATTCGTAATAAGGAAATAATCGCAAAGGCCCAGGTCTGGATTGTAGGGTACCCTAGGGTGGGTGGTTGATTTCGTCATATCCTGTCTCGGCGAGGCCACCTCTTGCAAACGCAGTGTGCACGGGCGCATTGTCTTGCAAAAACAGAACTTCTTTCGCCAGTTTGCCTCTGTTTTTCTCGACAGCCACTTGACGCACTTTTCTCAACAATGCGGCGTAATAATCTCCGTGCAATAGTATTTTTGGGAAGGCAGTCGATGAACAAAATTCCTTCACAATCCCAAAAAACCAGTGGCCATAAGCTTGGAATCATTCCACTTTGAATTTCCGTGGCGGTGTTTGAATTCTCGTCTCCAACGTTTTACGGTGGTAAATGAAAGCGCAGACTCCCCACAAACTGCAGACATCTCTTCAAATATTTCCGTCGGCGTTTTGTTCTTCCTTGTGAGGAGTTAAATGACAGTTCTGTACTCCAATTTCGTGCAAAGCGTGGATGACTCTGACATGGTGATGTTTACGGTTCAATTACTGAAAGCGTAGTGATGCTATGAGGTTGTCGACCGCTTAACCGGGCTTGCCTGTGGATGCCTCAATAAATTAAAACCTCCTGCCAGGGCTGAAAAACATAAAAACTAAGCGACTACACGCTAAGGGCACCCTCTGTGGGGTAAGGACCTCGGCTTAGGGCGTCGCTGAGAAAGGGCAGCAAGAGACAAGCTGGATCGGAATTATTTAGGGACGAATTTAAAACTACAGGCTCAGCGGCGCGCGGCGCGGGCTGGCTCGAGCAAAGGTCGGGGCGGAATGATGTTAATGACATGAAACTTGGTATTTATACTACTTAGGATACTTGTGTGCAGCGCGAGTCATTAGTGATACTTAAAGGTACCTACTTCGGCTCAAAATTTTCCAGCCCCCCTAGTACATTCAATTAGAGCAACGATTTGCTTTGATATATACCATGAGGCGTTTAAATAAAAATATTATATACAACGTGTAACGTTAAATGCGCAAAACCTGAAAATAGTTTGATCAGAATAACGAGCAGAATTAATTGAACCACTTTTTAATATAGGTCACATTTTTCAAAAAATCTTCATTAAAAACGTTGCCGTGTCTATTTTTTAATAGATCAAGCAAGGCAATGTCAGCGCGGCGCAGCGGCCCGGTGAAGACTCCTTCCTCGGTAAAGCGTCGTCGCAGACGCAACAAACGATCAGAATGGCCAGTAAAACTAAAACAGCACATAAAACCTTTACAATTTTTTTAATGACTTATTTTCTTCCTGAAATAAGTCAATTGAATTAAAAATCAGTTGGGGTGTCTGAGGTTTTGCGCATTTAACGTTACACGTTGTATAGGCCCAACGGCCCTGGAATTTTAATGGCTGTGTTTACGACACTGAAAATTCAGCCTCCAACGCTATCAGTGCAGTCCGGAAAGACCTTAATTTTATTGTTTTCTATTTCATAAACGATTTTTTTTCAGTTTTGAAAGTTGATGGTCGAAATAAACAGTTCATTAGTAGATGTCCTTGGCTAAGGCAAGGCTAGGCCTTGAATCCAGGCTTTACAAGGAAAAACAGAAATCTTACAAATAAAAAAATGTATTGCTTCAGACTTGTACGTAGTCGTAGATACATTAATATATTTCAATGGCTTAGAATATGTTAGCGCCTGGCATCCGTTGAAGTCTTTGCCGTGTGTTAACGCTACGTAGCATGAAGAAACCTTTGAAAGTGGACGAAGGTTACCACCAGTTAAATGTTGAAAGAGTCGACGAAAGGATTGTGGGTTTGGGAGATGGGTAGCAGCATCCAACTGCTATCTGCGGCAATTGATTTGAGAGCATTTGTCTGTTCTTTCTGCAATCTTCCAGGATGGCCTCTGAAAATGGATGGAATGTTGACTAGATATCACTTATTTCTTCGAATTAATACGAGTATCATCTCATCTAAGAATAATTGGTTCAGCGATTTAATGAAAGGTCATAATTATATACACATGGCTATCATCCAGAGCCTGATCCCAAGCCTATTTTGTACTTCTTCTACATTTTAACAGAATATTTCTATTTTTTTTATGTTGTCAATTGAATGCCGTGTTAAAGTATTATCTATTGTTCTGTCATTCTAAGTCTCAGAATAATCAGAATTATTCATACTGGGCAATATTTGCGTAGGTGTTAACTTGTCATTAACTTTTAATGAATCGCCATTTTATACGATCTCGCCACTGTACTCACGGCTACTGTAATTCGATATCTATGAGTACAAAACAAATAGAACTGTCACTGTCTGATTACTTAACAAAGAGAACGATTCAATCAGTGTCCATTATCACTCCACTTAATTACATAATTCCGCATTTTTCATCGTAAGTTTACGGTATTTCTAATTGACAACGTGACGTATTGGAAACACGATAAATTGCAAACGATTATCAACTTTATTTCTATGAAAGTAAGGCTAAAAGAAAAATAGAGGTGAGCCCTAAAATAGAATGCGTTCCGCTATGCGCACGCTGCTTGATTTTAAACATGTATGTTGCGCAAAACTTACTAAATACATATTGGATAACTGCTTAACATGATCCAACCTTTCGGTTGTTGTCATAAGGTTTACATTTGTCTGTTTTGTGTACTGCATATTTGAACTAGGTGAAGTTACGGGTATGTTACATGAGCATATTGTTGCAATTAACGTTAATGCCGTTTGGTTTCGATTACAAACGCGTTCTACTGTTATTTTGTAATATCCTCGTCCTGCTGACGAGCCTCCTGTTGCAGTTCGTTTATTGGATGATATTCGTGTGAGAAACTTTTATTTGTATTTCAAATGAGTTTAACAACCTGTGTTATGTTTTCTCTTTTAGCAGTTTCATTGATATGACGGTCAGATTCTATATCGTTATTGGAATTGAACTGATCAATGCTGAATAACTCTGTGTAAACTCCAATGTGATTGGATTCTTCAGTCATTATTAGTCCTGCAGATGTGCTTCATTACTGTTTCCAGGCTCTATTTTTGGAGACAACACCAATAACATGATAGATATGGGAATATATCGTGACGCTTCTTCTACCATAGTTTTTTGGGGCTGTCCATATTCTAAACGATTGAAAGTAGCAAGATTTTGTTCAGTAAGAGTATGTTAATGCGAGACATCCGCTATGTACGTTGCGGATGTCTCGCAACATATCCGTACTCTTCTAACATTACGTCAAAGTTACAGCACTCATCTCTACATGGAGGTGCGTATAATCACTTAAGTAAATAACGCGAGTAATGTACAATGTTTAGCGTTCAAAAATTTCAAGTTCATCGCCTACTTAATAATATAAAATTAAATAAGACAAGGTTAGATATGTGTGGTGCGTGGGAGCGCAGTCAACTTAACGTACCTACTTAGTACCTAAGTATTAGAGTTGGTTGAGGAGCTAAGTGATATTGTATTACCTACCGCATTTTAACGAAAATCTTATGTAGGATAATCAGGACAAGTAGGAAAATCTAGGCAACGGCCCTTCTTCATAAAACAGCTATGAAGATTATTGAAAAATTCAAAGCACAGTGAAGACACGAAACGACAAGCAAATAAATTTTCATATTCTGATTAGTTTGGTCCCTCTTTTGTTTGTCTGGTTTCTGTGGTACGGATGGATACCAACCATATTAACCAATGTTTGTGGAGTCTTTAAGCACATTGTAAGTTAACCGCATTGTCCAAGAGAAATCTACACATTATAAGTAGCAGCTGTTTCTCTTGCTTCAAGACTACCGATCAAAAACGCAATAAAACTAATTTCAATCCAACTTTTACTTAACCACACATCAGTTACTGCAGCCATCAAGAAGAAACTCGCGAACAATATATTAAATCGTTCGAAGAATGTTATTAAAACATGCGCCTGCGACGCTCCGATGACTTCACTCTCGCCTCGAGGTGTAGAGTGAATACAATTGTGTGAGTACGACATACTTTCATACTGGGCCCGTACAATGCAGGGTAAAAGGGTTTCTGACACTACAGCTGGCTTAAGATGACTATGCAAAAGCAACAGATAAAGAAGATAGATTTATCTATTTCTTGGGACCTTGAAACCTAAAAATGAAGGAACATAGAATGATGCATATTTTGTTTTATTCATCCGTTTGAGTCACTGTAAGCTTTCTTTCTCGTAGCTCGCTAGTACAACCTTTGTCTATCTAGTTACCTACAAAGATTATTATTGCCCTTGCAAATGGGAATTTAAATACTTATATGTGTCTCTCTAGCTGTTTCGTACATTCTTACGAATTACGGAAGTTACCAACAACGTTAGTATCTAACGTAGCGTAACTTAGTTTTGCGATTATAAACAAAAGGATTTACTGTCAAGTGATCTATTCGATCAGTTCTACTTTGCTTAGCTTCAACATCAGAAGTTATGATGATTTGCCAATATCTATAAAATTATGCGAAAATTCACCTGCGCAATACTAATTTTACCGTAAACAATTTTTTTGATTTTAGACGAGACAGTTGACTTAGATCGAGTGTATTCTATAGATGACAGAATCCAAATGTATTGGGAAATATTATACATTTTCGTGCGTGTGCGTTATACATCTTTATTGTACTTTTAAAATTACGTGTGTGATTATTTTGACAACTATTGAGTTTGAATTAGTCTCTTCTGTCCCTCCCACGTCTAATATTTGATTTGTTACAGTATCAACACATTCTTAATCCGGCGTCATTGAGGTTGGGTCAAAATTACCCGAATGGTTTAAAATTTCTAATATTTTTTAAAGTACGCGCGCGACTTTATTACCGTTCTGTGGCTGGAGCCAATATAGTACATTTTTTTTTTTAAACTTTTTAGAGATATTTTAAAAGTTGATTAAACTCAATTACACGTTTCTGAATTATTATTTTTCTCTTTTATTATCAAAACCAGAATACCTTTATACTGAAATAATGACACAGTTTACGAATTTACTTAAAAAATATGGGAATACCGTTTATTAAATACATGGGTAATATTGACCCACCTCAACGTCCATGTAACTATTTCCTACAACAATGACGCCGGGTTAAATTGATTTTTATTGACTTTGTTATTTTAATCTACTACGCAATGACGAAACACGGAGTTTCCTTGTTTATCGCTTTTGTGAATTAAGTTTTGTTGTTTTTCTTTGTTTATTGCTAAAATCATGTTGGTATAAACAATGATAGGTATCTGTTTCGGTTTCGAAGTTCTTTTTTTGTTCATATTCATTACCATACGGCATTATTTATTTCTATTATTGATTTTTACCTTATATAATTCGAAGACCATGTGTTACCCACCAACCCGCACTGGGCCTGCGTGGTAGATTATGGCCCACTCCCTCTCACAGAGAAGAGGCCTGTATCCCAGCAGTGGGAACGTTGCACATTGTAGTAGGCTTGTTTGCTTATGTTATAAGCATTAGGTATTTAGTAGCGCGTCAACCTACTTTTTAAGTTCAACAGTTAATTGTGTTCAGATCCATATATTCGCATTCCTCTAAATGCTAAGGACCTTCAATGACTTTTTTCCGTGTAAATCGTTATAGAGAAAAATGTTGATAGTCATTGGCTTCATACGAGTAATAACGTAGTATTGTCCTATTAATTGCTTTATTCAATAGGAAACACAACTCATTTTATGGATTATTCTGTTTCATTGAGTTACTGGACATGCCTGTGGCTACAGGAATTTATACAACTTCATAGTTTAAAAATGTAGACAATAGGTATTTTGTTCTTAGAACTAGGATGAGGAATTTTATTAGATTAATTTGTTGTAGTCTTGGTTCCCATAACATTGTATTTGAAATTGTTATCTCAACAACGCAATACACACACACAGAACACATACCTACATTTAATGAACTAGTATTATAACTTTGTTCTTGTTAGCTTAGATGAAAAATTTTATTATGCCTGCTGTGGTAAGTGAAGGAGTACACCTACGTGATACCTATGTAGTTCCTAATTTAGTTTTAATGGTCTGTGTACATCTTTTGTTGGAGATCCTAAATAAATAAATAAATAAAAAAGTGTTTACAACGAAAAATACTAACAAAATATATAACACCAGGGCTATATTAAGACTTTCATCTGATTACGTGTAACAGTTTTGTTATTGACAAACATTATTTCATTTTATAATGATTCGAACAACGAAAACCATCTTAGTGTAGTAGAGATTATGAAAATTCGATGCATGGACTGAGTGAAATAATAAATAAAATAAAATAATAAATAAATCGTTTATTTGCAAAACAGGTCTTGGTATTTACAATATTGTGATCAATATTGTGAAAGATGATAATATGGCTAAAAAGAACCTCCTTTTTAGCCAATCCCCAATTTATTTGCCCTTATCCCAATTTATTTGATTATTTGTTGCGCCCAAACATATGGGGATAAGGACAAGAAAATGAAGATGATGATAGGAAGTGAAAGTTCTAAGTGACTACTGCCGCCAAAACCTCACAAAGATACATTACCATTTTACCAGTAGGTTAAAGATATCACGATTACCCATCACTTTCAAGCACCGCCATAACAATTACGATGGTGTTATATTAGATTTTCGTATTACATAAAAACAATATAGCTCTATCAAAAAATTGCGTTTTATTTAATTAAATAACACTTACATAACTAAACTTACATAAGGGATAACCTACGTGTGCATGGAAACCACGTAGCGTGTTGATTTCCACAGTTCTAACGGCTAGGTAAATAATTTAAGTGATATAGTTTCGTCCGTAACTGACTCTTCCTTTATGTTTTGTTATGATCACGAAAAGGACTTGTATGGAAACTAAACAACTATTCGTCTTCCGAACTGTAATTGAAAATCGGGAACTGTGTATGATGTATGATATTGATATCAATGAAGCTGAAGAGTCTGTACGAGCGATGCAACTTGAATATCACCACTTGAATCCGTCCTTCTATCAACTTTGCTGACTTGCAGCTAATCATTTCTGTACACATGCAAGTAACTTTCAAAATACTGTGTAATATGTAAGATCTTATAGTATAACCATAAGTAGGTACTTACAATGTGGAAGATCGTAATGTTGTATCACTACTTGGGAAAGATCTTTATCCGGCTGTAGCCAGCAGCAAACCAGATGATTGACATTTAAAGCCAGATGCATCTAACATTAATTTTTATACACTGCACAGAATAATAATAAGTTCTATAAATAACTACAGAAATAAAATCAACGTAAAAACTCGGATCTTAAACCGACGCACTGAGAATTCTTAAAACACTGTATATTATGCGTTGATCTAGATTCGGTTGCACAAAGTCATTGGATTCGCATCACGCGTTGGTTTGTCGGTGTTTATTTACCGTCCGACCGAATGCAACCGCAGAGGTTGATCTTATCGGGGTGATATAATTATTATATTGTATTGAATTAGGTGCTTAATTCGATTATTGAAACTATTCATTTAACAGCGTGAGAAATATTTAACGGTAGTAGAGTTTATCGGTCCCTGTTATGTGTTAATCGAATGTTGTGAAATGTGTTTATTTCAACTTTTCATAATAAAGGGTCTGCAGTTTTACTTTTGACATCTTCGCTACTTACCTGTATTAAACCTGGAGCTCTGTAGTTGCTGAAAGTAGAGAGTTTATGAATTTCGATTTTTCTTGAAAGGTCCCCCTTATTTTAATTCAAAACGTGCTGCATTTATTTGTACCAAATCAGAGGATTTTTAAAGGAAGCTCGGAAAATTTTAAGTGATTTCATAAAACTTGTCTACAGCTCTCTAGAAAAATAGTCACTGACACCCTCATATTATATTGTACTATAATCTGAGCTGATCCCCATCTCAATGTTACAATGTAGGTAACTTATAACCATTGATTATATCTGTTTTACGCATAACCTTAAAACTACGATTAACGATTTGCCAGTCGAGTGGTTATTGTAATTAATATGTGGCGAATTATTATTAAGGCAGTTTGTATTGAGCCGTTAGCGAGGTTCAAACATGGTAAGGCCGTAGTTGTTATGCTATGTAGTTCTCTGAATGGCATGGGAAGTAATAGTAACGGACAAATGAATAGATTCGAATGTTGTTTTGCTTAACTATATAGGATACATTTAGGCAAGTTCCATTCGTATATTTCAAATTACAAAGTTACAATCAAAAATTTAGAGCATTGACAAATCCCATTCGGGATTTTGCCATAGAATGTAATGTAATACTTACTTATTTAAAACAGGTGCTTTTCCAAAATTGTAAATAGTATTTCAGCTTCCAATGAAACTGATAATGATAAAGATGATTTAAGGCATAGATTGATAACAGTTCTTACCTATACGATAAGTGCCTATTATGCTCAAGTCCATCAGCTGTAAATTGAAATCCATAATGTATGTGGTTCTGTTAGCTAACACTTAAACGTTTCGTTTCTGTTATACGAGTATTAATATGTTAAAATATTTCTGCGTTGGCCGTAAAATTTCACAAGACATCGACGTAATGCCAAGGTACCTCAAGGGAACGGTTCTTTAGAAACTAATTAAACTATATTTCATTTGATAATCTATCTTATGCTATTCAAAATAGAATAGAAAATTAGACATCTGTCAGTCTAATTCAAATAATATTTAGTACTAAAACTAAATTGGGAAGTTTGCCGTTCAAACATACAGAATTTATGTACACAGCAGGGTCCGATCCACAGCGCGCGGTTGCAAACTTTTCAACGGAAATTGAACAATCGACAATAGTCTTTATGTTTACGCAATAAAAGTTATAGTGGTAGTAAAGATTACTGTGTATTCTAAAGATCTTATCACCGAGGTTGTACGGCGGAAAAGCGAAGAGGCTAGCGGCCGTTGCAAGTAAATGATGTTTATTTTTAAAACGGCGGTTATTTAATTGTAATTTGTATTATTATAATTTAAAAACGTTTACAGTATATAGTATCGTTATGCATAGTATACTATGTGATTTGGTCGATCACGATTTTGTAAGGTCCAAGCAAACGGTCGACATATGGAGCAATCAGGCCATGCCAATGTTGCAACTCTCATTAGTACGCTAAACGACATTAATTATTTCAATCGACCGAACACATCTGTGGAAGCTAGGACATAAATCCTTCATTTGCCAAAGGCCTAATTGAAATGGTAGGTACTAGCAGCATTTGATTGGCTAACAGATTAAGCTGATGCATTAACATTACAGGATGTGAAGGAGGCTATCTTGTGCCCCGTTAAAACCATAATGTTTTACACGTAGTTTGAATTTATATCGAATATCTAACTGTTAACAATGTACCACATTCCTTAATAAGATAAGCCAATGAATGAGCAAGATTTGTAGTTTAGCATGACTGATTTCCAAAGTGCGATAGTGGACGGCATATAACTACCCACGGCTCTAAGCTATCGTCGTAATATAGAATTCAGAATCGCCAAGTATTGACTCTGCTACCCCTTGCTTGATATTTTTCACAGGAACAAAACTATTCTAACCGTCTTAAGCTCTGTCTACTTAATACGTTATGTAATTGAATAGTTTCTCATTACTTCTCATTAGGGGCGGAGGTTGTTGCAGGTCAAGGTGTCCACAATGTCGTCCGCCATTGTCTTCTGACTTACACGGCTGATTGTTGTAAATGTGGGTAGTATTGTATTCGTCGTTATTATCATTTTACGCCTGTTTTGTTGTTTGATTTGTGGTTTTTGTTCTGTCCTTATCCTTATTCACTGGTCTTGATATATACCTACAATATTAGTGGTCATATCAAATAAATGTTATATGGAAAAATCGCAAGGTTCCATACCCACAAGCTTTCATATTAGATTCCCAGTGTCGTTTCTAGCCATGCCATCATCCACACCATCAAAATTATACGTGTCATCTTCCACACTATTAACATTCTTTGAATCAAAGATATTAAGAAAGAAAAAAAAAAAGAAAAAAGATATAAAGAAAGAAAAAAGAAAGATATTATTGTTTATAACTAATTTCTTCACCACCCTTGGTAGATTGGTAGAGAATGCTTAAGGCATTAAGTCCGCCTTTGTACCTTTTGTGCGAAAAGTTTAAATAAATAAATAAATATTAATGATATTGATGAAGTGGAAATTAACATTGCTGAAATATCGTTGGTAATGTTTGCGTACAATGTGAGTGTATGTGGCAATTTATCAGATTTATTACAGTCACGGTGCCGTGAGCATCGTAGATGATGTTTGTGATAAATGACGTGTGGATGAGAATGGGAAGAATTTTGGATTTAGACGTGATATCCGCCACGTAAATAATTTCTATTTTTTTCGGAGCGTACAGGAAACGGGACTTCAGTCAAGGCATTCAAATGTCAGCCCTATGGTAATGGCTAAAAACTGCTATTAGTTTGATCTCAGTTTTATAGCACTTTATCTACTTTCGGAGAACAATTCCTCATGCTTAAAAGTTTTCTAAACATGTACCGAGAACTTTGACTGGGTACGTGACACGCAAACCGATTTAACCGCATTGATAACTTTAAAGACTTCAATGGGGTCTTTAATAGCTTATACAGTTATGGTCCTAAGAAAACTACGTATATGTGCTAACTTAGAGGGAGCTATGGGAATAAAAGGGATAGCTATATGTTTGACGTTTCGTCTGTCGTCACGCACGGGCCGCTAGAAAGCCGAAGTTAGCTCGGGAAAAGCGCCGGCGCACGCCTAATTGAATGCCGTAGTTGTACGACACGAACACTGCTTTCCCGGGGCGTGTCAATTAAAATTGTACCTTAATTGCATAATGATATGGTGTTTTTTGTAACAATTGATAAGTGTTGATGTTCAAGTGTTGGAGTATTCATATTTCTATTATTACGTGGTAATTCCGCGTTTCACGTTTTTATCGCGATTTGATTGTGTCATTGTTTTAAAGAAATGTTTGTTGATATTGATAGGCTCTTTCTTTGTTAGAATAGGTTATGATACTTAGTTAATAGAAAACAGGCTGAACTAAAAGATCTTATTAAAAGAATTGACTTACCTAGGTTTAGGTGGTATTCAACGTTTTTTCATCTGTTTCAAGTACATCACATACATCCATTACCAATCAGGATGCTTCACAAAAGTTTTTTCCCATTTTTTTATGCTAAATTAAGTATTTTTAACAACTTTTTGTGAAAACATAGTTCCTATAGAATTAACGTTTTACAAGAGGACGATGTCTTGACTTAAATGTTTAAAAAAACCGTAAGTTTTTACGATCACGATTGTACCGCCGGTGAACTTAACATATTTGATTAATTAATGCGTCGGTAGGTACTGATTGTATACTTTTTACGATTATGTAGATTTTGTAATAGTGATGTGTAATTTTATAATTGTGTTGTCTTTATTGGTTTTTAATTTAACGGGTTTTAACGGAAGTTTCAAATTATGAATGAAATACATTAATAGGAATAATTTCTTTTGTCAAAAAACGACATCTAATGGAAAACATGAGTTTCAAGCACAATTACAAAATAACGAAAATAAATTAAAATATAATGTTTGTTTATTTGTACACCATAAAAATACATTAAAAAAATAATTCCAACACGACAAAATATACAATGGCCGGCCATTAACGTTACATAAAAAATATAATTTTAATCATGAGAATGAGGAATGATAGACATAATAGGATGAAAATAAATACAAAACCAATATTACGACATCAAAAACTGGCAATACAACGAATAAACGCTGTTAAGAACGTGGTTACACTTAGCAAAAACGTAAAACTCACGTGAATTCATCTAAAAGATTGTCGCTTCCGCCTATTTTCTGTATGTACAACATAAACAATTCACATCTTCCAGCGGAAGTCATTACAATAAACTAAACTCAACTGACTACTGACTGATGGAAGTGACTCATCTGTTGCCATGTTTTCGTAATTTATTCGTATTTTTGCAACATTTTAGTCCATAAAAATGTCGCGGGACTTTGATGTGATACCTAATGATGAAGACAATATCATATAATAGTGTTAGGCATATCCGTTTGAATCTTTTACATGTTTGTGACTGGTTCCTGTCAGTCTCTATGATCTCAGTGCTAGGCAACCGCCTCTCCCCATGAGTTCCAGCTTATGTAGACCACTGGCCGTTTTGTCCAGCTCGTCCCGCCCGCCATACTTGTGTAGGGAATCATCATTGTATAGGGAATTGTTTGTTTCATTTTTTTGGTCAGAAAATGAACAAGTCTTCCAGATCTTAATACGAGGTTCAGGGAATGAATAAGATAAAACAAGTACCTACCAATAACTGGGTCAATATTTAGCAGAAGCCTTAAAATATTCTTCTTTACATATTAAAAGTGGCTTTTCAAAAGCCAATGTGATACATAATTTATGTAAAAAAATACGAGTTTTGTAAATCCTCACCCACTGCCGGGTTTCGGACAGACCCGTTCGCATTGACGGCATTCCGGCAATGTCCTCACTACTGCCATTGTCTGGTTTGTTGTTTATTGCTAATTGTAAGCAGATGTATGCAGATACGAATTAAGATTGATTAATCTATCGCTTTTAGAGCTTAGCTCTGATTTATCTAATGGAGTAGAGACATGACAATTCGTATTGTGTTTTAGGGTGGTCTGTATTTAGCTATAGACATCCAAAGCTTCAGTGTTTGATAGATAAGATAAATTCAATGCATATATGTATTGAATCCACTACTATGATCATAATCGGCTGACGCAAACAAGAGCCGTTTTCGGGAAACAGTTTTTTAACTCTTTTGATAAAGGGACGATTATCGATTGTGATAGGTTGTCGACCTATCGTTTCTCTACAAGCACAACTATGTTGTTAAGGAAAGTAGGCGTACTGTCTTTACTTAGAAAGATAAAACAATATTGAATGTTTTGATCATCTGAATCTGAAGCAGTAAAATAGAAATAACCGGTACGGCAATTTGCAATTTCACTCGAAAAAAAGAGACACACACATTTGAATTTTGTCTGGAAATTACGTAAAATATCAATAAGAACACACTTAATGCTTAGATAACGACACGTTATCCAACACTGAAGGAGTACTAAACAGTTAAGTCAAATATGTAGTATGAAACAGTGCAATATTCGAGTGGACTGGCCACTTTTACTTTCTCCGGAGAAAGTCGGGTCGAGCTAGCGCGAGCTGGCGCTAGCAGCCGCGAATATCGTTGTATACATGAGTTATTTAAAAAAAATATGAATGCTTATTTGTGTGGGAAATTCATTTGTAAGCTGTAAATGGGCTCACGGGCAAGTAATATATTGTAACCCAGCTGTAGGTAGTATTTTAAGCTCCTCATGTCGTCTCAACTTGCTGTTAACCGGTGAACCTTCTTACTGTACTATCTGGTGAATAAAATATTTTCAATTTCTATGTAAGGCCCGTTATTGGATGATATCGTTATTTGGCTTTCAATACTTGCTAATTATTATAGCATTTAGGATTTTCCTTAGATTTTGAATTTGCGAACCAAGCTGCCAAGAAACAGAAGATTGTTGGCAACTTGGAACATCTATTAATTGATTTACTGTTATGTATTTCTTATCTTCATTCCTAACCGTTTTTAGCTAATTCAGGTCAAATCTATTAACGCTAATTAATATTCTCACCTTCACCACGATTATTACCGCAAAATGTCGTTGGATCAGTCGTTTATGGTGTTAGAAACCGTTTTTAAATTGTTATTGTTATCAATATTCATCTGTATCTATAATATCAGACCATTTAAATTGTTTCATAATCTTGTCTATCAAATAAACCGATTCCACCTTCGTTTAGGTTTTGTATCTTTGGTTTAGTGTATACAAGGTGGAGACGATCATACGACTACAAATTAAACTTCGTATGTAATCCACCATTTGAAATATTATGATGATGATTATAAAATAACCTTCTGTGTTCTCTTAGTGTGTTCAACCCCATGATATTAATTTATTATTTTAAGTACATTAATGTCTAATTAAGCGACGATGACATGCTTAATCGTCTTCATGTTGTCAATTTATCAATTCAAACATTTAAACTTTGAAATCACCATAAGTTATGCAATATTTCATAAAGATAAGATGCTATTTTAGCCTCTATTTGTTTTTATTTTAGAGATGGTTATTGTGTGACATGATACTGTGATTTATTATTTTTAGATTTTATCGTATCGTAAATGTTTGAGTAAGATGTTGTGATAACCGCAGATCTAATGTTTATGAACTCTGTTAGGTAATGTTTAGAGAATGTTTCCTTCCTTATGTCATTATCTTCCTCAGAAGAACTAGGCAGAATATAAGTGAGGTTGTCACTGAGTGTCGAGTAACTACTGCAAGTAACTACTGCACGTAATAAACTATCCGGTGTCACCTAACGGGATGATTGAAATCTATTAATAGTTTAGGTGTCCCGTTGAATTCACTTGAACAAACGATTAGTTGTACGTAGGACAGAGGTAAAGTCGTACGGAGGTAAAGGGACAACGGCAAGGCCCTTCTCGCTCTCGAAAGATTGTTCATTGTTGACTGACGATGAGTGCCTGCCTGGTGGACTGTTATTTTGATAATAGATACGCTTAATCAGGCTATCATGTTCCCACTGCTGGGACACACGCCTCATCTCGGTGAAAGGTAGTGGGCCACAATCTACCACGCGGGCCAAGTGCGGGTTGGTAGATGTCACATGTCTTCGAATTTTTGGTTGTAGGAAATGCCGGTTTTCTCACGATGTTTCTTTCACCGTTTTGAGAGCAGTGGTGATGAAATACTTTACACAAAGTAAAGTACCTGTCTGGTTCTGAACTCACGACCTACAACTCGTAAGTCGCTGCCGTTACCACTGGGCCACCACTGCTCGGCTTGGAAATATCATAGGTATTACCGCAATCCCAACTTTTTGCAGTAGTTACTACGCTTAGCAGGGAGAAGGATGCTACGCAAAGGCGTAGCATCTTTGCCGAAATATTCGTAACTAGCGGCTCGCCCCAGCTTCGCTCGGGTGCAATGTTTTTTCGAATTCCCGAAATTTTCTTTCATACAGACCTTGTTCCACACCGAACACAACAAAAAAACAATCATTCAATTTGGTGCAGACGGTCTCCGGCGCAGACCACTCAATCTATTTCCACATAAATTCTTATGTCTTATTGATTAAAATATCAAGTGAAACGTCAGAGAATTGTTTACATAATAGGTTATCACAGATTGTCAAGGATAATAATTTTTCAATCGGCTTTATCTGCTAAAATGTCAATAAAAAATAAGATTCCACACGGATTTATTATCCAGAAATAAGTTAATAAAATTGAAATTAGGAGACTGATTAATTATGTAGTTTGTAAGATAAGAGTTTCATGTCTTCATTTTTTTGTTGTATTATCTGAATAGGTACGGTCAATTTTCTTGATGATCTAATACCAGCTTCTTCTGTAAGGAACAAATCTAAAAATTACAGTAAGATATTCTTATTTACGTACGTATTCAGTTTCGTTGCTATGTGATCGAAAGTGTTCGTCTGCTGACCCCTGCGACCTCTCTCTAAATGTCAACGTATCATCAAATGTTCAGATTTAGAGGTAGGTAATCTTCTTGTCTTAATACAACTCCAAAGCTCGTAATGAGTATAATACTCGTTTGAACGATCTAGTACACTAGTGACTGCGCTAGCTTGACCTACTATACTGTACCTACTATTATAATTAAATAAATACAAGTAGCTGTCTACATTCAAAGTGAATCACCTCGATACACATTGATATTGGTACACATTATAGTAATTACCATCGAAATAATTTTAACGCTTATTAATGGACATGAAACCGGTTCAATTTGTACACATACATATCCTGTGTCCAAATCACTGTAAAGCTATGACGCTAATCAATTATGAGTGTCGTAGTGGTAGAGATGAAAGTGGTCTGTCTGGTCGCCGGAGGCCGACGTGTTGCTCTGCACACCGATAAGAGAGACAAAGAAGGTTCAATTGGATCAATACTAAAAGAAGTTCTTTCTAAAAATGTATTAGGCTTTGTAATGTTCCGCACAAAATCTCCTTGATTCGTTATTGGCCTTATTTGGGGCTTGGAATGATCCAAGCGCTAAATAAAACAATTCAACTCGGAGATCAATATAATTTGGTTTCAGCTCTGTTCGTCATAAAATAATTGAGGGTAGGTACAGACGCCAGCACATCAAGCTACTACAATCTGTCAGATTTCTTTAATAGATTTTCAACTTTATCGCTAAAGCATAAGGTTCAACGTTGATTGGGAAAATCTGACAGTTTCGGGTAGCTTGATGTGCTAGCGTCTGTACATTGGACCCCACGGATTCCAACTGCAATGACACCTCTGTCAGTCTCCTTTTTCGGGAATTTAGGTAATGAGATAGATGGAATTCCACCTTCTGTTTATTGAAAGTGTGGGTTTTTAGACTTTTAGCCTTCTGATATTCTTGCTCTGTAATTACCGCCTGCACAGGTTCTAGAAACAGCGTACCGTTGGAATTTACTCTAATTTTCATCATATATAATAATTCGTAATATATTTGGAATTGTACTGTTAAAGGTTCCCACAAAACGTTTATTTAGTGTTTAGACCGCAAACTTAATGTTCGCTCCAACTCAGTCATTTAGAATTGTGTTTTGTGAAGGAAATACCTAAAACATTTCAAGCAGTAGTTTTTCCATCTACATAATATTTATTACGGAAACCTTGGCTTCATTATAATATAAATCATATTCCTTATTATCCCAGACTAAGTTTTGCTGCAAACATAAAATACGTCACATATCATGATAACATAACCCATAATGAACTTAAAAATCAAATGCCAAAACAATCACTTCAACTCTAAAAATATAACAAAGAAACAATAATTAAATACAAATAACAATAAACAAATACAACAATAAATAAACAATAACAACAATCAAACAACAAATAAACAACAACAACAAAAATAACAACAAATAAACAAAAACAACAATAAATAAATAATACACAAACCAAACAATAAATAACAATAAATAAATACAAATTATGAAATTCTTGAATGCCTGATGAGCTCCTAACTTTTTCTTATATATACATAAATATTATTAGTGTTAGCTTGTAAAATATAACTGATATAAATTCAAAGTTAAGGTTTCCAAGATAAGTACCTAATTCGTTGTGCATATAAATATATGTAAATATATAAATATATGTGCCGAGGCGTTCGCAGAATATTTCGCGAGCGTTTTCCAACCTGAAGTACCAAAGTTAGACCATGAAAGTGTAGCCGGTCCAAGCAACTGTAATATTAGTAATTATATTAATATTGATACCTTCACCGAAAGTGATATAAGCACAGGAATTAACAAGCTAAAACTAAACAGTTCTATTGGACCGGATAATATTCCTCCATGGTTTCTAAAAGAGGGAAAGGAATTTCTCATCCGGCCCCTTAGCCACATTTTCAATTTAGCCCTTAAATCCGGAACCTATCCACCACAATGGAAGATATCACGTGTGACTCCCATACCGAAATCTTGCAATAAATCTTCAGTCGATGAATATCGTCCAATAGCGATACTATCTTCTCCCGCGAAAATCTTCGAGAATGTCCTCCATCGAGGAATTTACAGGCAAGTGAAGCAGCACCTGTGCAATGAGCAGCATGGTTTTCGTGAAAAAAGATCCGTCAATACCAACTTACTGACACTAGTTAATTACATCTCGACTAGTCTTGATCACAGACGCCAGGTAGATGTGGTTTACTTTGATTTTCAAAAGGCGTTCGACAGAGTCAATAACGACGTCTTGCTGTCAAAGCTCAGTGCGTTAGGCGTTGCTCCAAAGCTTCTACGTCTTCTGGCAGATTATTTGCGGGACCGAAAACAATTTGTCAGACTAGGTTTGTACGAGTCACTCCCATACCACACTCGCTCCGGTGTGAGTCAAGGTTCGGTAGTCGGCCCTCTCCTTTTTATTTTGATGATAAATGAACTCCCTGATGTGGTTGCGAATGCCAGATCCCTCTTATATGCTGATGACTTGAAACTATTTCATGAAATCAAATCTGAGCACGATTGCCAAGCTCTACAATCAGACATTGACTCAGTATTTAAGTGGAGCTTAGAAAATAAAATGGGATTTAATAAGTCAAAGTGTTGCGTGATGTCTTTCGGTCGAATGCGGCGCCCAGTCAACTTTCAATACAAACTGAATGGAGAAACAATCACAAGAACTGATTCCATGAAAGACCTGGGAGTCACATTCGACCGTAAGCTCACTTTTCGCGACCACATCGCATCCACTGCCAAGGAGTCCTTCAGGCGCCTTGGCTTTGTATTGAGAAACTGTCGAGACTTCCACAACCCCCACGTTATCAGGCTTCTTTTTGGGGCATTGGTCCGTAGCAAGCTTGAGTCTAGTGCGTGCGTATGGAATCCTTTTGAGAAGCAGTATGCGTTAGCTTTAGAGAAAGTGCAAAAAGCATTCCTCAGATACCTTTACAAGCATATGTACGGGTTTTATCCCTTCTTGTATCCCACTAAATTCCTATTGGGCTGTTTGGGTTTCAATTCTCTAGAAGTAAGACGGTCGCGCGATCAGATGATACTGATATTTAAAGCTTTTCGGGGGATTATCGATGACCCTGAGTTGCATAATGTAATCTGCAATCTATTTGTCCCAGACAATTACTGTCGCGGCAGGAAACACCGCTTATTGGCTGTTCCAGCTTGCCGCACAGTTGCGCACTCCAAGTCACCCATCCCTCGGACATTAGGCGCTATTAACGCTCTCCTGGACTCAAACACAAATCTTGATATGTTTGCGGATGAATGGAAGATGATACTATCAGAATGTTTGAAGTTTTGTGAGAAGAATGCATGACTGAGTTGAATCAAGTATATTTTATTTTATTTTAAATTATATTAAATAGTGTAATTGGCTTCGGCCGTTCTATTTAAATAAATAAATAAATAAAACAGTACCACATAAACGGCGCGGTTTCTATGAATGCATACAATAATAGGTACGTCTTTCTTAGAAAAAGTTTAACGCATTCGTAAAAGTAAACGTCAACTTGATTCTAAGAATAAAAATAAAAATATTTATTGCATATTTTAGGCTAGTACAGAATATACCTAGTTAAGTAAAGTCTTACGACAGTTAGGCAGTTCGACATACTAATAAATAAGTACGATTCACACCATTACGACTTACATTGTAGGAAAACAATCTTGAAAACCCTTGCAATAAGCATAATGTTGGGAACATTGGAACTGCTAGGTCACAGGCCTCCTCTCTATGAGAAGGAGTGGGCCATAATCGACCACGCGGGCCCAGTGCGGGTTGGTAGATGTCACATGTCTTCGAATACAGAATGTCTTGAAAACCTTTAGACTGCTAAACATCAAGACTAATTCCGTGGTCTAAGCTGCTGCCAAAAACTTTAAGATTACTCCTATGACCTAACCCAGCCTCAAATAAGAGCTGGAACCATATAGTAAATAAGTCTGGAAACTGGAATCACAAAAATATGATTCCCGTTCTTTTTTTCCGATGTTTTTACAGTCTACCCGAGGGAAGCAGCTTTTTCTTGCCTCCAACGACTCTGTATTGATTTAGACTTAGCTCTCCTCAAATGCTGCTTATAGGGATACTATAGTGGTAAATAGAATAAGTAGGCTACAAGCTTGATGGCTTTAACGATTACATACCGGTGGAAGTTTCTGGTTGATTGCGTAGACCCGGTTTCGTGTGCCCTGCCTTAATACGAATAGGTAAATGTTTACTAAAATTACGTATATGTTTCTTTGAATAACAGAGGTCGTGTCTGTTTGCGTGGATAAGAAACACGTAGAGGGCATCAGTTAACTTGAACCATGCAAGGTTTGATGGAGGAAAATGTATGAAATTATTTGTTATGAGGACTGCAGTTTGCATTTCTCATACATTTGTTTTATGGGACACCAAGATGTGTTAACATTACTTGTTGATGTTCGTAAATATTTGCTAGCTCTTATGTCCCTTTGGGTTTAGTTTGTAGATAATACTTAACATGAATGTTTGATTTACTGATTAAACTTGAAATTCCAGTATTAATCCTTAAGCATATTTGTTTTTGGAAGGTACTTATTATTTGGGTGTCAGAGTCACAACATAGCACAGTCACCCTATAATGTTCCTTCTCGGTCAGAGGGACTGGGCCGTGATACATCACGCGGGCCCAGTGCGGGTTGGTAGTTGTCACATGTCTTCGAATTTTTGGTTCTAGGACATGCTGATTCCCCCACGATGTTTTCCTTGACCTTTTTGAGAGCAGTGGTGATGAAATAATTTACACAAAGTAAAGCGCCTGTCTGTGTTTGAACCGACGACCCACAACACATAAATCGCGGCCGTTACCACTGGGCCACCACTGCTCACTACAGAGTCGTAAAATCATGAATAAACATATTATACAACGTGTAACGTTAAATGCGCAAAACCTCAGACACCCCAACTGATTTTTAAATTAATTGACCTATTTCAGAGAGAAAATAAGTCATTAAAAAAATTGTAAAGGTTTTATGAGCTGTTTTAGTTTTACTGGCCATTCTGATCGTTTCTTGCGTCTGCGACGACGCTTTATCGAGGGAGAAGTCGTCACCGGGCCGCTGCGCCGCGCTGACATTGGCTTGCTTGACCTATTAATAAATAGACACGGCAACGTTTTTAATGAAGATTTTTTGAAAAATGTGACCTATATTAAAAAATGGTTCAATTAATTCTGCTCGTTATTCTGATCAAACTATTTTCAGGTTTTGCGCATTTAACGTTACACGTTGTATATATTTCGTTGGACACTGAATATTTAACCAACACTATAGAAGTACAAACACTTACGTGGATATTATTAAATAATATCACTCACTGTTAAAAAACCTTAACACAATGAGGCCACATCATCATCTCCATTCTTCAAACATTCAACTACCGACTAATTAAACATCAGGAAGGGATTCTAAAACAATAAACTCATCACGATCTTATGACCAGGACTGTAAAGCGTTTAATTTTAATTGCTTTACGATTTGACCCGCACAGGCATCGAACCTTGACCCTTGGGTGTACTGCGAATAATTTACTTGTCTATAGCATGTGTAATGATAGATGAGTGGCGATTAGCTGTAAATGATTCTTGATATAGACGTGAGGTAGGGTTATGATCTGTAGGGCAATATGAAACGATGGAGTCATCAAGATTTCATCGCTGTAATTATGTCTAGATTAGACAAGGGTATCGTTTCAATTTTAAATTAACATTATGCGGGGAGTAAAAGATTAATATTGACAATAAATATGGTATATCGACCTTTACATCTAAAGAAAAAGACAAAATATAAATCTTATTCGATTTTCATAACTCACGGCTATATGTAGCATCAAATCTCTTTAATTCAAGCAGGATGAGAGAAAGGACCAATCCAAAAAAACTATAAAATATCAATAAAATGTCACTTTCCACTTTTAAAAGCGATGTAATATTATATAAATGTGTAAAGTAATTTTATGAAGGTGGTCAGTACCTTCATAAAATTACTTTATACAAAACACAGAAAACATCTGCATCGTGCGTCGTAAAACCTTATCTCACGAAATAAAGTTTGTAATTTAAGGGGTAAAGACATGACACCTACGTACCTACTCCATCTCGCATGGACACACTGCGTCACGACTCTACACTGTGGTCATATTCTGCACGAATACATCAAATTGTAGGAAAATACGAGATTACAAGATCGCAGCTGCTACAATACTTACGAAAGGTAATTTCTGTTTTGTTAAGCCTCAAATTTTGCATGCTGTGGTCTGTTATTAGTGAAGTCGGTGACCTTAAACGTAATTGCATTTTGTTAGATACCCTTCAATCTTTTCAATCTTTTCGTTGTGATGTTCTAACTATAGAAACTAATTGGAAACAAAAAAGAGACACTTGTTCTAGGTCAATGAACCGAGTGTTTCAGGAGAGTTATTAGAAATGTTCTCTTGACGTGATATGAAATTCTTTTGTAGTAACTGTATTGGTAAGGCGGATAGCAAAAACTCTTAATAAAATTTTAATATCTTCAGCAACTATTCATTTGCTGAAGTTTGCCATTTTCCAAACTACCTGTAATACTTACCTAGTACCGAAATAACACCTAATTTTTTACCCGACTGCGGCGAAGCAAAAAGGAGGGTTATGATTTTGACCGGTATGTATGTATGTATATTCATCTGTTCCCTCATAACTTCTAAACTTCTTGTCATAATTTGACAAATGAGGTATCGTTAGAAGCGTCTGTGTATGTGATAGCACATTAAATTGAATAGGCGCCCTCTAGCGGACATAAAGTCATGACTTAATATAAAACATTTTTTTAATCATGCCGTATTGTGTATCAAATGAAAGGGCTTAATTAGCACATTTCTAAAATATATATTGTCAGCTGTTGCTCTCGGCTTTGCTTGCATGCACTCGATAATTAGGAATAAGTTGTATAGAATCACTTATGCCACTTTGCCTCAAAGCTTATGATCGCGTACTCTGTTAGAATGTATTGTTTTTTTAGGGTAGGTTGCATATGACCACGGCTATCCTCTGAACATCACTATGAATATGTATTAAATAGGTACATTAAAATATATAACGTGTAAGTTGTTTATTTAATAGACGATAAATATTGAATAGTTTGTACCTACATAACAATTTCAGATGAGAATATTTTCTTGTTTCATACTTTTTAGAGAGTGATTTTACACTGACTACTAACTAACCGCTAACTAAGATTTTAGTTTATTTTTGCCATTAAAAGTTGAGAGCTTTCAAAGATTGCAAATCTAAACAGTATGAAAGCCTCACACCACGACAGGACTCAATTCGTCGAGGAGGTCGCGACAAGCCCGGGCATGAGCACGATCGTGCGCATGCAATGTTCAAGCGCAGCACACGAGTGCGGCCGCCGTGTCAGGAAATTGTGAGCGTTTATTGTGGAGCACCAGTTTACGAGATTTGTGTGTCAATGTCGCTGTGTGGTCTACTTGGAAACGAGGGGAAATGGATTTTTGTTGTGTTTGTGGAGTTATTTTGACAGTTTCATTATTTTCTGGTGTGCTATTTCTATGTGTTGATGTAGGTAATGGTCATCACAGTTGTCAATTCTTTAAACAATCGTCTTTAATCTTACAGTGTTGGATGTGTGTTTCGTTCTTAATCCAACGCTGGTTACTTCTGAAGATTTCATGAGAATTATAGGTTCTGTGATCTGCAAAGATTCAAGTAATTCTGTTAGTAATTCTACTTTTGTGTAGTTTTTTTCTTTGGCTAGGTCTCTTGTTACTGTTCTCCTAGTATATTACACTTCGTTGATTAATGCAGTGCCACTATCAATATTATGTTTATAGAAAAAAATATTAAAAATCGATTAAAATACATCGCTAATGAACACTGACTAGTCACGAACTGTATATTTGAAGACAAGCGCGACGTTAGGAATTTTTTAAATATCTTCTTTTTTGTTGATTTTTTGTTTGGTTAATAACTGAGCTATTAATGAGATTTTATATTATTTACCACTTAACGCGCTTCGTGTTTCAAACATTTATTTTAGATTTCCGTTATTATGTAAAAAATTAAGATTATTATATTTTCGTAGAACTGCTACCTGTTCATAGAAATCGTGTCAGGATGTTTTTATTTCAATTTACGAGAAGGTTGATGATGTAAAGCAAAAAATATCCTATTAATTTGATCCTTCACATGACGTGAGATACCTTGATACCTACCTAGATACCAACTAAACCTTTAAATGATGATATGAGTGTCACTAAACCTTAGATTTTCTGTTCTGAGTGACGTGCAATTGTCAGCATTAAAATATTTAGCTAAACATAAATCACGAATACATGAGAACAAGACAACGACTGTTGTAAGTAGGTACCTCATCTACCCAAGTTTAAATGTGTGTCAGAGGTAGAATCTAGTACACACACACACACACACACACACACACACACACACAGTAAGTATAATGTATAATGTACGACATAAGCGATATGACCTAGCAATCCTAGCATTCTATGAGATGCACACACATCACAACATTTGATAACATCTTGGCATGACAGCTCTTGAATACGGTCTTAAAATGTGGGAGTATTAATAACATTATGATCAATCTTCCTAAGGGGCTGGTTGGTAAATTGCACTTTGGATTATGATGTCAGCAAGATATTTAAAGCTGATTAGGATGCCAAATTTGCCCTTTTTCTGACGTCAGAAGTTGATTGTCCAAAACAGGCTCTCAGGTAGTTCGGTTCAGCAAATTCCTTTCCCACCACTTTTATTAATAGTGGATTTGTTCTGATATTCAATTAAAAATGAGGCGGTATTCGAAATTAATAAAATAAAAATGTGCGGTCGGGGGACCCCCATCAGGAACGTCGTTCCGCACGCACACACATACTCATAAGAGAGAGAGAGAGAGAAAGTCTCATAAGGCATTTTCCTTACGAGTTTATTTCTGCCAGTCAACTTCTACCGCCAGCCTTTGTTCCAACAATAACAGACAACGATGAAGAAGAAAAGCTAGAGACATATGATAACAGCCTCAGTATAAATAATAAAGCTGACTGGATAAACAAGAATTTAGGAAGATGTTATGTTTAGGAATGGACTAGGTGCCAATAGCTACATGATCTGCAAAACAATCGTCAACAGGTGAAGTATTTTGTGCAAACACACTTTATCTATCATCTGCAATGTGTTT
Organism: Eremobia ochroleuca; assembly: GCA_949629135.1. NCBI lineage: Eukaryota > Metazoa > Arthropoda > Insecta > Lepidoptera > Noctuidae > Eremobia > Eremobia ochroleuca. The sequence continues at coordinate 1,280,289 of OX451388.1, forward strand.
ATAAGTACTGTTTTATAGGTTTTGCAAAGTACGTAAACAGTCACCTGATTCCTTATCGCTTTTTGCGGGTAATTAGCTTTTATTCGTAATTTGGTTCCATGTCGCCTCGTAAAATCTTTATTGTACAACTGCCCGTTAATTTTCAATCATAGTCGCCAATCTTAGTCACCATGGTTGGTAGATCGATTATTGTTGGTGGTTTACAATGTTACGTAGAAGTATTCACTATTCCTCCTGAGACTCAGATGGTCTCCGTCACAAACCAGGACTACTTAAATAGAAGTCACGTAAACTATCCGGAGTAAAAACCACTTCCAGAAAAAAAATAAGTTGCAGTTTTGCAAGAAACCAGCTAAATCAATTTAAACAGATCAGCGCTGAGAAAACTAGAAACACTAAATGCTAATTGAAAAATAAAAGATCTGAAACGTTCTGTTTCTTTGTCTTGGTCTAGATTTGCGCCATCATCAGCTGCTGAGTTTATGCCGAAATCATGTTCCGGTTGTGTTTTGTCAGGTTGCTAATTTCTGCTCGGTCCGTTTAGTCACAGGCTTGCAGTGTATTGCCTCACTGCCACTCTTCTTTAAATAATGGTCTTACGCTTACAAAAACAGTTTCGGATACGGAATAATTTGCTTGCTAAATAGTTTTTAATGGATTCTTTTTAACCAACCTTTGGGATGGAATTATAGTCTTGCTATATATTTTGTTCAAACGATTTTGATTCATCATTGTATCGGTTTCCATTATTGGGCTTGGTTAACCAGATATGAATTATTAATATTTAGTATATGAGTGTGTCAATTATAATTTGTAATTGAAAATGCGTTGGCTTGCAGATAAGGCACGAACATGGTAATGATAGAAATAATCTGTCGTGCTTGCAGCTGTTATTAAAGATGCACCTGGTAGGTTTACCAGGATATCAAAAAGCATGCTTAGCTTATTTTGAGAGAGTTCTTTTAGTTGTGCAACGGGTTTGGATGGCAGCGGTCTACTTAGGCGGACATGTGCATTTCCGGACACTGATCGGCTGATATGATATTAATAATACGATGGACATTGCTTTGAAATCCTCGGAACATTGAGCCAACTTAGCCCAAGCCACCGTGGAGCTTAAGTACCGAAGAGCAAACATCTTTCACGACAAAACAGACAAAAAGTGAATCCTCTTAGCAAGTAATGACGGCATCACGACGACCATCGTAATTAGTGCTGTAAAAACTAATTTTCGAAGACGCTGGTAGCAAAAAGCACGCGTTGGCAAGGCCAAGAGAATCCGTCTGTTATAATTGTGTGCAGAATTTATTTGAACACGCTGTGAGAATGCTGATCACAGTATCTTGTATTGTATGAATATTAATTGATTATGTATTGTCAAGGCAGCGCTACAAGTTCTATTAAGATTTTGTCGGATATTTGTAAATTGTTGTTCATTGGAATTGCGTTGTCCTGGTTAAATTTATGCAGCATCTTGACATTTTTCTTGTAAACACAGATGAACAGGATCTAATTTCAGATGCTATTGAAAATTCAAATATCACAGTAACGCGTAAATTGTTTTTGGATTTCCGGTTTATAAGCAAAAAGCGTTTGTTTGGCTATTCTGAAATGTTCTAACTAATAATTTAATATGAATTAAAAATGAAGTAGAAATTAGTTACTTGTGGAAAAAAGTTAAAGAAAACTCAATACTGAATGTTAATGAATGAAATACAAAAAACAAATGAGTTTTGTTCAACAAAAACTTCTGAAACCCAGACGAGATTTGGTTTTTTAATGTTGCAGGAGAAGTCAAATTCGTCATTCATAAAAATGCATATTACGTATATAATATTTTAAACATAAAAAGGATGATTGTTGTCATACAATAAGATATAATATATTATTATAGTCTCATAACGTTGCAGGACAAACCTGTTTCGGATATTAACAACAGTTAATTTATTCTTTGCTCTATTTCATTTTCGTTCTCAGAAAATAAATGTACATACTTTGTCACCTTTAAAGCTCGTAGAAAGAAAGAAGAAAGAAAAAGTGTTTATTCTGCACAAACAAAACGCACGTTACATAAAAAAAGTACTTACAACACGTAGTCAAAAGTATCGTACTCAAGCATACAAAATGTTGAAAATTTTGTCTATTGCATGAGCAATGTGACATTAAACAAATTGAGTAATTTTATCTACACGAAAAGTACCAATTATTAAGTGACACTTAATCAGAGTTAATAGAACATTAGAGGTACCTATACAAAATCAAATGTAATCATTAGAAGTATTTTCATTCACAATTGTTTAGCGAGCGAATTATGTGGGTACCTACTTAACATTTTATTCGACCTTCCTTTAATTTAATGCACAAAGATAATCTAAGCAAACGAATAGGGTGATTTTCCCACGTTTTTGTAGAAGACTTTTAATTTGTAAATGCCGGAATTCGTCAGAACTTTTAAGCTTAAATTATTTTAAAATGGATGTTTGCGCAATTACTAATTATAACAAAACTGCTATTTAGAAGGCGACCATTAAAATCAATTTAACTAAGCCAAAAATATGTTTAACTACTTTTGTATGTTTCTACCAATGTATGTTTTAAACTATTCTGTTCTCTTGTTACAGGTATGTCAGCATCTACAAACATAAAGAAAATGCGGTTCGGAACCACAATCAAGTAAATCAAAATCCCATTAAAACAAGTTTTGCAGCATCACAGATTTCGCAAAAAAGAAATCTGATTCAAACACACAATACGTAAATTCAGTTTTTGTGATAATTTCGTAAACGATTGTCAGGCGGACGAATTTCAACGTCTGCAAAATGGATGGCAAAACTACTGTTACTGAATATTCTAATGGAAAATCGTTGTTCCGTTTAATGTTTATGTTGTAAAATTGATAAGTGGTTGTGGTATGGATATGGTGAGATCTGTGATCTGAATGGTCTCGTTGTAAAACTGTCAGATGGAATAACTAGACATCTTACAGGGTGGCTGGGACTACGTTTTTAACATGGATTCAGTACATGATCCGGAACGTCCCTGCGGTAAAATTTTTCGGCGGTGATTGAAGCAAAAAAAAAAAATAGCTGTTCAGTACATTTGCACTTTTCTTTGAAACAGCAGATTTTTTTTTTCGCTTGGGGGTCTACAATCATGTGCTGAATTTGTGCTTGAAGTTTGCGGTCGATGTCCCTGTCACTCTGTATGCAAACCTATGAATTATGGGATTTCATTATTTCGTAGACAAGTAGTCTTGGAATCGTCGCTTGTTAAAACCTCTAGGACGCCACAAATTTGCTCAATTTTTAGTGAAGCGAAGCTACACATTAAGATGCTCGACTAAACAATAAAATGAGAATCTATTCACAGTACTGACCTTAAGTATTCGCTGTGCAATAAGGTCGTTATTTGTTTAGAGGCAGCTGCGTGATTGCCGTAGAGGAAATTCATTCATTGCCTTTAGTCTTGTGGTTCACGCTTGATTTAGTGTTTTTACCTCCATATCTTTGACCTAAATTTGTAGTAAATAACAAACTTAATTAAGTATAGGTACTGAAGATAGGACAAAGTGTATTTAGGTTTTTTTTTGTTCAGAAGCCAGAACCTGAATGAGAAATGATATATGTAAAAAATATTATGAAATTATGATATTTATTTTACTAAGAAGTTTTTTTTTTTTAGTAAGAGGTAATTCTTAAATTCAATTTATGAAAAAATAATTATTAATCAATTGGGTTTTAAAAACCTTCCTAATTTTGGTACTTATCTTCAATTAGTTGGTGCATACTTAGACAATTCTTCTGGAAGATCTTCCAATCAACTCAACTCTGAAGCAATTTGCGAACATATGCAAATATCACGTGCGCAATTTTATAAAACAATTATTAGATCTAGTGGCTCTGACTATATAAGTAGATAACTATATAATTACATAAGCAGTTAGTGTGTCCACTGTGCTCGCTCCCTTCTCGTAGATATGCCATATGCCTGCAATCATTACTGGAGCTGTTACGTTGCTATTTATACGACTCTGACAAAATCTAGCGTTGTATGCTACTAAAGTAAAAGTAAAGTAAATCTTATGCAAAAGTTTTGAAGTCACTCAAGTTTATCTAGTTGTGCCTCAGTTGGATCTAGATAACTGACATCAGCATAGTCGAGGATGGGAGGTAAAAGGGATTGTGTACATAAGCGCAGTTCTAGTGGCAGTTGGAAGAAAGTTCCGAAATCGCCTGAGTGACATACCACATACAAAAATTTTGCGACTTATGTCTTGTAGCTGCGGACCCCAAGAATGATGTTTATCGATTCAAACCCCAAGGTTCCCTTGGGTACCTTTTCGCTGACTAGAAGAGGAGTTCCGTTAAATTGAATCTGGGGAAGCTGCAATCAGTTTATCTTGGGGATCATCCTTGAGCTGCCAACAACAATGAGCTGAGTCTTCGATGGGTTAACCTGCAACCTGCAACCCATGCGCCTCACTCCACTCATATGTTGAAACCAAATTCTTGTTGATAATATGAACCGCATCAGCCAAATTCGAGTGGTCAGCTTGCTTATAAATTTGCAAATCGTCTGCATAAAGGTAGGACGAAAGAAGTTTTTTGGTAATGGAGTTTATAAATATTGCGAAAAGTAAAGGAGATAAAACGCCAGTCTGGCTAAATTACTTAATTATTCAAAGTTGAAACTGCCAGCCCTACTTATGAACATAGAACATTTCCTACAGCTTGCGGCTATGGTCTCATGTAATAGCTAAGTTTTTTATAGGAATTATAATAATGATAGTTCTTTCAATTCTAAACTTAGATAATGGTCGTCTCTTGAATCACATTAATTGTTATTCCAAAACTATACGATTCTATACTCGTATTATATTTATGTTTGGCCTTGCTGGGCGTTTCGTCAAATACTTATTGAGTACTTCATAAATTAATGCTTATTATTTAAACCTCTTCTTTATGTAGCTAATTTTGCAGGCACGAAGTTAAAAAAAAACTTAGTAAAAATAAAATTCTAGAGTTTTTGCTAAAACTTATCTATCAATCGGTTGTAAATATTTTGCTGCATTGAATTTATTTGGATGATTCGCTAATAAATTGAAACTAAGTATATTTTATTAACCTTCAAGAAAATTATACTTGATTTGTGGGATTTTAATAGCATATGCACACAGATTATAGCTTAATTTGTTCCTTTTGATATTTTAGAGTACCTAAATAAAACCGTTTAAGTATCCTCGTGTCAGTTCAAAGAAAATATATTTGCACTATGCACTACAGATGCTTCCGCAAAAAAATATCATACCAGTCTCTACTGAAAAAATACGGCCTTTTGACTACACTCTAGACGCACTCTCCTTGAGATGATGACGCTTTTTAGCATATGTCGTAACAAGTTTGACTGCCCTAATCTGGTAAATAGTTTGTGCTACCTGCTCCCTCGTACAGCACATGGGCTTGACTCTCGCTCAAGCCACTTGTTCGCTGCCCCTTTCTGTCGTCCTAATTCGAGAGCTCGCTTGCGTCGCTTGGTCGACACTTATAATAAACAATTTTTTTCAGTAGATTTAACGTTTCTCAGCAAGTCGTTATTTAAAAAAGAAATCTATAATATCTTAAAACACCAACATTAGTCAATGAGGATTTGCATGTGGACTCTGGAGTTGAATAGCACTTACAAGATTCAGATAATAACTATTATACTCGTATTATATTATGTAACCGTAAATCACACTAGATTAAGTTGATTCGAAATTGTCTTTCAACAGCTAGCTATTTTGTATGTATAATATAATTTGTGGGTAACGGCGTTAGTAGTGAATATGCTACACCTATTGAATAAGTATTGAGTTTATTGTAATATATACTACTGTTTGTTGTCCCTAATAAATAAAATAAAATAAAAAATAAAATCAAACGTATTTTATCATTTAATTTATAATCTTATACCTGCGTCATCTGCGTTAGTCGATTTTTCATCAGAAGGTCTCAAATAAGTAATAAAAAGGTTTAATGTTTTAAAATCCCTACTAAGAAGTCGACCCGAAACTCCATAAGCAACCTTGGTAGATTTTTGTACTTTTGTCTTATTTTTTACTTGAGGTATTCGTCCGGGCATTATTCTCGAATTTGACAAAGATATTGCAAGACTAGGGATCTCGCCTGACTTTTTATGTTTATGAATTAATTCAAGAAATCTCATACATTAAGCATATTAAAACAAGAAATCTCAGGCATTTTAAAATTCTCTTCTCCTTAGCATGTAATTTTTGGAATCTTCTGCATTTTAGTATCCCGGTACAATAAATCATCGGCTAAGACAGAAGCAATTGAATAAACTTTAAAAGTGATTCAAGTAATCGCGTATCTTAAGTTCGAACAGAATCTTCCATACGGCATACATACTCAAATATTTTTCTTTAATTATATTTCTGAGATTTCAAAACAGACCGCCGCACTTCACAATATGTTATGACTTGACGCCAGAGGTCTTCGGCCGTCAGTTCAATATGCTAATATTATGCATATTATACCCGCACGGTCGTCTTAACTCGTTACTTTCGCTTTTTCGTTTCAAAACGAATATTCAACAATGTCCAGCAGTGACATTATGTTCTGCTTAAACTTCAGTCGTTGTTGACTCGATTTGTCAATGGGACTAATTTATCAATTACCTACGGATCGTTCGAATTGAATATCGATGTTCGAATCAATTGTTAACGCTTAACTTTCGATTGCTGAATATTTAAACAGCGGTGTTGCATTGCTGTTAATGAAATATGTAAGTTCAGAGAATGCAGTTTTTTTGTTTTAATTTTTTTTTGTTGTTCAATGGCAGCGCGGGTGGGTCTTCTCATAATGGCAGCGGATGTTAAAATTACATATAATTATTGTGCTCGTGCTTTTTCTTCCAGCTAAGGCAAAACTTCAAGCAGAATGAACACTAATTCTATTCACATCCCGCAGCGCTCAAATCGCAAAAAGTTTAAATATTATATTTTTTGTTCGGTCATTTAGAGTTCAAAGTCCTTATTTAGGCCCATAGTTTTCTGCCATAAGCCACAGTATTTTGAAATACTGCTATTTTTGTCGGAGAATAATAGAAGAATACAGTGAACTTCATAATAACAAAATTTAATCAACATAATAGAGGTGAGACAACATTAGCTATTCTCATTTATCAATCTTTTTCAACTAGTGGAGTTCATTGACAGCTCTAATGAGCGTATCCTTAATAATGCCATCAATCAAACAACGTTTGTGCCAAGACGTTACAATAGAAAAATATTTTTACAGTCATTTGAGCATCACGCTAAGCGGTCATTATGATTGCTCTAAAGTTGGTACTAAGTGACAAAATTTGGGTTGTGTTAGGTGACTATTGCTGGGTTAGTGATTCGGCTCGACAGTCACTGCCACAGGTTTTCAATTCAATACTGAACTTATGTTTCATCTACGGAAATCAGATATCGGTTAGATAGATCAGGCTTGGGTGTTCAACAGTCATAGACTTCTTGGATTCCTATCAAGGTCAGAGCACTGTTATTTATTGGAGACTTTTGCATGGTTTGGATTCCAAAAGAGCAATGTATGTGATCCAGTGTAAAAATGTAGCCATGTTTATATTTAGGTTTTTGCATCAGCATCGTCTTGCAAACGGATCGTTCCGAGAAATAATAATAATAATAATGGGTCTCCCTTGTTTTACCGAAAAGAAATTGCCAAATTATTACTTCCCAAACAAATTTTCGCATAATTTCATTTGCCAAAATTATTACTTACCAAAAAATCTTTTTACAAATAATTGTTACGAAAACCTATGTTTGGCAAGTGAACGTTTGAACAATAACTTGTTCACCAACTAGTACTTTTACCATTTTTTATCTAGTCAAATATTTCAGTTGGTATAACATATTTTACGCAAAATGAAATAAGCCAAATATTTGGTGTCGTCAATTTTACAAACAAACAAATTCTAAACAGGTAATAATAATGTTATTATAATTATATTATTTCTCTCGATAGCCTCCTAAAAATAATCTCTTTTTTCCATATTTTTTTCTATATAATCTAGTCGTTTCTGGCACTCGCCGGCCGCTGCCGCGGCACCGCTCGCTTCGCTCGCTCGGCTCGTGCGTAGGTGGTCACAGTTTTAACCTAACCTAACCTAACCATTTTTTTTAAATTAATAACCTACTGTAACTAGTCCCATAAATAACCTAATGTCTAGTAACTATAAATTTGACTTGTTTCAGACAAATTCAAGCACATAAGCTTACAAAGAAATACGCAAATGACATCAAATTTAACAAACAAGTAAAATGTTTATTGGCTTTAAGTTATTTGCCAGAAAATGAAATCATTCTATATTTTAACAAGCTAATAGAAGGTATAGAAGATTCTGATTGGAAGCAAATCGCGAATTGGTTTGAAGAAAATTATGTTAGCGGATCATGGAACACGCAACCGTAGTATCCACCAAGCTTTTGGAGTTGCCATGTTGTAAACGAAAGACAAACTCAGCTGAGGCGTGGCATCGTAGAATAAACATTCTCATTGATAAACACCACCCTGGAGTGTATCGCTTAATTAAAGAATTAATAAATGAAGTTTCTTCAAATTTAGCTGACATTGAGATTATACTATCAGGTGAACCGCCACAAAAAAGAAAAAAAAATATATGGATAAAGACGACATAATTAATCGAGTTCTGCAACACAAGTCTGAATACTCCGAAATAAATCTGCTAATGTCCATTGCAAAAAATTTAAAATTGTAAGTTACTAATATTTTGTACTAGCTTTTGCTATTTTGTACTCGCGTTAATAAATGATTACCTATATTAAAATAAAATTGCATTTTTAATTATACAATTCCCAAAAAAATCTTATTTTTGCCTTTATATTTTTTGTCATAACAAATCATTTGACTAAACGTTTATTGTCTTAATTTTGTTTGCTGTAATAAATCATTTGATTAAAGACCAAAAGGCCTAATGACATTATCCTTGGTAATAATCTGCCAAGTAAACATTTGACCAAATGAAAATGTGCGTACTAAAATTATTCCAAATATTACATTGGTATAAAAAAAGGTTGCTAAAATTTGTTTGGGTAATGAAAATTTGGCAAAATCTTTTCGGCAAAACGGCAGGATCCCAATAATAATAATTCCGTCTGTAGTTTTTGTGTAGAGATTTTGTCAAAATGTTTTTTTTTTTGGGTATCTTCGCATGGCAACGTCATTTCTTTAATGTGATCAAACATTTAATTATCTCTGCATGTCAATCGAAGATATTATTAGTACCTATTGTAAATATTGTAAGTATTTATTTTGTAGTTGGTCCATGGTTTTACTGGTCAGTTTCTGGTGTTCGCATGATGTCAATCTAATGATGTAATAAAACCACAAATGCCAATATTACATTAACAATATAAGTATGCACATGTTTAAGAGCACATGTTTCTGTGTTTTTTATTTCTCATCGTGATAGACTTCGTAAGCAATCAAGAGCTAATAAATCGCTTTTGTACCTTCAATTCACATAATGATCTTTATACATCTTCATACTTTTTACTGTACCTACCACGTTTTTCTACACGTGCTGTTTGAGGTGGCTTTTAGTAGTACTGAAGAGGTTGTTACAGAACGCCAGCCATGCGTTATATTGTGAACAGTACCTACAAAAATGTCCTTCAAACTTTCAACTTCTCCAGAATTTTGCTAGTCTCTTTTGACTGACATCTAATCTACTATTTCTAAGTGTAATTTATCTAGGCTGGTGCTAGTTCTTCTCCATAGAGATCTACGTTTTAGAATGGGCAACTAGCTTTAATTTTTTGATTAACTGACCGACACGTGACACTGACAATTTAAAAGTGCCTGTTTAATTTAAATATATGCTTTGAGTTTGTGTTAGCAGCATCATTGGTAAACGGGCCATTGCTATGTGGTCACTGATTTACTGGCCGAGCATAAGATACTGAGGCATCAGTGTATTACTTGTACAAGGGTCTATCTGTACAATCTTTGCATGTTCAATAATGCATTGTGTTGACTGTGTACACCTTCTGTGTTTTCTTATTCAGTGTCCAGTGTTTCTAAAAGGCACGTGCGTGGAAACGTGTTGGGTGAGAGAACACTATCGCACGTGCAGTAAAGGGCTATCTATCAAGTAGGAGATAATCACCCGTTTGCTTTATTTATGAATACTGTAATTGTAACTTTACGTGAAATGGCGTTCAAACGCTGTCGAATGGTTTTGAACAGAATATTGTTGTTTAGTTGTTGACATTTATTTGAAAACTATTATTCGTAAAATGAACTATTAGGGCTTATAGTTCCAATTTATTAAGGCCGAAAACCAGTGTAAGAATCAGAAGAATATCTAACCGTTAATAATGAAGAGAGAGTGAGAGGGTGTGAGTATTAAGAGTATGAATGTGGCTATAAGCAGAGTATACTTTCCAGCCGGACCACACTCTACGACCAATAACTCCTTAACTAAAGGGGTTTATTGGACCATATTTCTCGTATGCAAGGTACTCTTTAGGTAGTTTTTTTTCGGGATATTGATTTATTAATAGTTCATTATACTCTATTTAATTAGAGGTGGCGCGGCCAGAGAGCACTGCCTCGCGGCCGGACCACATAAATTGTTGATTAAAAAGATATCTCTTGAGGTACTAAAAATATAGATATATTCCGATGAAAGTAGACTTTAGGTATGTATTATTTCGAACTATAGCATCTGAGTACTAAACTGTGGTCCGGCCACAGAGTACCACACGCTATAAGAGTAGAGAAGACCAAAGAAACGATGGATGGAGTGATGGACCGTGTGAAAGATGATATGACTAGAAAAGGGGTGACTACCGAGATGATGACTAATAGAGAAGTATGGAGCAACAATACATGTTGTGCCGAACCTAAATAAACTAGGATACGGGCAGAAGAATGGAGATGATTGGTGAGCGTCTCCATAATTTACTCGTGACTGTTTCCTGTAGCTTGTAAGATTTAACTGATATATACTTACTTTTTGAAGTTAAAACTTATACATGACTGGTAAATTACACAACAGTCCAACATCTGTCTTAATCCTTCCTGGTTCAAAAAACCAAATTATTTTTATCAAGTTGAATCTTTAACAGAGGTTCCATTCAAATATTTCCATAGATTGTTTTCTGACCATGGCATTGAAAACCCACATGCTAGTTACATGTTCCATTACTTAATTGTCTCACCGCAAAAAATGAATAATGGAAACCATTATTTGTTTTATAAAGAAGCAGTTAAAACGCCCATGCAGTGTAATGTGTCTAAATAATATATCAAAGATATCAAACATTCTTCACTGTTGTGCCTCAAACATTATGATCTTATTTTATTAATCGGAATGCCGTCTTAGTGTTTTTTTGCTGACAGCTTAGGATTATAAGGATAAACGAATCAAACAATCGATTCAGGTGGTTCCGTATGTTAGGGTTGGCGCGTGGGTGCACAAACGTATAATTTCGAACGAAAACTTATTAAAGAGGATTGACCTCGTTTCTGCTTATAAACAATTATAGGTTCAATATAATTATAATAGTAAGATAATTGATGCCTATGGATGTACTATAGCTAGTCCTGGCCCTGGCCTAACCCTTATTCGTTTGTACTGGGGTCCTACAGGAATGCAAATGGTAAAAATACAGCCGAATGTTACAAACCTCTGCCTCCGAGGCTTACGAGCGTGACGGAGATTATAATCATGCAGAATGCCGTCCTTACCTCGCGCAAGAATGATGACATTATGCGCTTAGAATTAATTACATTTACCTACGAAATACGAATCCATAGTACATTATAATACATGTGTGCTATGTTGATCATTGCACGAGCACTCGGCTTCTACCGAGGCGGTAGAAGCCGAGTGTGTAATGATCAATGCACACGGGTCTCATACGACGTTTTTCAACACACTTGTGATGAAAAAACAGAGTTGTATTGTTTGTTGAATCCACAATAATAGAACGCCAGTCAGGGTCTTTTCCGTTTGGTTCCGGAGGGACCACGGACAATTTAAGGTACTTAAATAAGTTTTAGTTCATTTTAGGACCAAGGATAATGCAGACTGTTTTTTCTTGTCTGTTTATATATGTGTGTACATAAATGGTAAAGTAAAAATAAATAAATAAAAGTGAAATATGGCCCGCGGATTCCTTTTGGCATGAAGCCTCTTTGTTGAGACTAAAAAAAAACGCAGTAGTAGTTATCTGTGGCGTTACATAAAGCAAAAAGCACGCGTGTTTAATACACTGCATAAAGGCGGTTCATTAAGAGCCAGTTTACGAGCAAGTGTGTTGAAAAATCATTAACTCAAGATTTTTCCTTTAAAGTACAGCACACGTGTTTGTCAATACAAGTTAATAAAAAGTGGCTATAAATCAAAGGTTAATTCCAATCAGCTTTGCCTCCTTCAGGGGACTGGCGACCATGTCAGGGCGTTCCATATGAGCCAGCCATGATACTATTGGTTGGAGTCACGAATGGTCCTCACGACCCAATACTTCCGCGTTGTATAACGATTTGTTAACTTTAATTTATAATTAGCGAAATTTTTGCTGTTAACGGTTGTGTGAATAAGTAACTCAGTGATTCATTGACGCCCATCATTTGGGGCGGCAATATTTTTCGGTAGGTGACATGTTACAACTACAAAGACATACCTACAATTAAACAGCGACGCCAATATTCCTTGCCACGCCATTAGGTCCTATGAACAACAGCAGTAACAGAAACAAGCAGAGGGGCGATTCTCATAATTTTAAGAACGTTCACATTCTGATCTCAGTCTCGAACTGTCAAATAAACCTCTAATTTCCCTACATTTTTGACACGTTTTTGACACTAATTGACGCTGAGATGAAACTGCGACTACATTTTTAACATTTTTAGTTACGGGAATTGGCCTTCAGATATTAAAACCCGGTTGCCTAGTAAAATATAGGTAGGTACCTATTTGGAGAAAATTATGATTTCCTCACGATTCGCATTCTTTGGAAAAAATAATATAAGATTTTAATTGAGCTGATGATAAAACGTTGGCTGACAAAAAAGATTAAGATGTCTCTGCTTGGTGGCAAAATGATGATGAATCATAATCATTCTTATGCAAATGACAATTGCCATCATGATGACTATCAACTGCGATTACTGAAGAGAAAAGCTCCAACGTATTGAGGAAACGAGTGTTGGGTTATCCCGCAGAATTAACAGATTCTAACAATGAGCAATTCAATGGAAGGCTGCAGGAAGCACCGGCTGTTACACTAGGCATTACAAGTGAGTGCATGGATGCTCGCCAAAAGTTCCTCCCTCTTGTGCGCATGTAACACCATTGGTTTCCTTGCTTTTAGTGCTGCCAAATATAGGCCTTGCAATTTATATCAGAACATCTATAATTCTTTTGTCTCACTTAATGGTGTTACTTCAATGGTGTTTGTATCAATGTATTAGAAGAAAGCGAAAATATTGTCCCTGAGTTAGAACCATAGACCATTTATCTAACAATGGTGGTTAGTGTTAGAAACTATGAGGGTGGCACCCTATACAGTTGGGACCAACTGTATAGGGTGCCACCCTCATAGTTCATAGCCTCATAGCCCACAATCTAGATAACTAGCTAGTATTTTAAACCCCGCATGAACCAATCATGTATAACTCCTACAAACACCAGAGCTGAAGGTACGCGTATAATTGAATTCCAAGACCACACACACTACACACACTAAAATCCAGTATGGTATTGTCTTGACTATCCTTCATCATAGCCATCGGCAATCCCCATTTAGCATATCCTCATTTCAATATTGTTTAATAACTACAGTCATAGTTCGCATAATTTTTAACAATAGAAAAATAACAAGACAACAATAAACAAAACAATAAGAAGTGACTATTTATTTTATTTTACAGTTTTTGGAAAACTTACAGCTAAAAACTTTTGCACGATTAAGAGTAACAGAAATAAGGCCAATTACAAGTTTTCACAGATAGCATGTTACAACAAAAAAAAAAAAAAAATTGAGAAGGTAGACATTTTGCGTAGAAACATAAGTAATGTAAAAAGGTAAAAATGTGTTTCAAACAGAGTAAATTATTACTAGATAACAATCTACTCTGTCCGAAACACATCTCTGCGATCTCTTTCTCGACCACGCAAGCCGATAGATTTTATAAGTTTAGGTACCTGATCAAAAAAGAAATCACAAAGAGTCCTTTTTAATTTTGAGATGCTGGTACTGAAAACATCGATGTCGACGTCCCGGCAGACCGCATTATACGTATGACTCGCTCTAATTAAGTACGAATTTCGTCTGTAATTCGTTCCTACCCTAGGAGTATGCAACAGATAAGGATTGCGCAGAAAAGCAGAAAGATCCCGCAGTCCGATTTTGTTCACCAATTCGGGAAGCTCGGTTGAACCGTTAGCGATTCTAAGCAAAAACGCCAAGTCTGCAATTCTTCTACGTTCAGAAAAAGGAAGTAGATGGAATCAATATGAATATATAATATGGATAATATATAATATATGGATGGTGGATGTAATATCGATTATTATAAATAATCACGACAAAAACGCGGCACAAGCACTGCGTGAGATACTTTATATTAAGGTTCTAAGATAAACAATATATTTAAATACAAATAAATACAATTAATTTCAATTTTTTAATAATTAATTGCTAATAATTAATTGGTAATTGTCCGCAAGAATTCACCTGTGAGCAATCTGTTTTATTCTTGACATGAAAGGATGCAATAGAGGAGGCCTATCTCACATGCCTGAGTTTGATTCGCCATTTCTTCATAGAAAACGTCGATTCCATCCAACTTATTCTTTTTATGTGACGTGTAAAAGTGATTCCGATATCCCATTTAATTTAGATTTCAGAATAAAAAAATATATTTCATTACACGCTTGTGGCCAGCGGGGGTTGGAGCGTTAAACGATTATTATAAATACCTACCTACTCAACTCTATAGGGTTGTTAAATTCTACTATCTCCATTAGATGTCATAAGCGTATCGAATTATACAAAAAGTAACATCTCCCAATACTCAATCTATTTCTGCATCAACCTTGGTCGTTACGCCTCGTACTTTTTGCCGATTGGTTCGAAGCTGCAGCATCATTCTGTTACCGTTCGGTCACGGTGGGTTACCGATCATTGGCGCTGAGGTACAGGCCTAGTTACGGTATCAGCTCTCTTACGTAAGCCATTGTGTCGTGTGTTTGGATGTGATTCGGTATCGGACACGGTTAGGATTGCTTTTTGTTTACTTTTTACGACTAGAAGAATTTTTGTTTGTTTTGGTACAGCCTACTTCGTTACTTAATTAGAAGGTATCTTTTTTGTAGGCGCAAGTAAAGCATGCAAACCTGCTCAATTTTTTTCCCTCTAGTAGTAGACTTCGAACAAAATGTCTACAACAGACATTATTCATGTTACCAAAATGTAGTAAATAATGCCACTACGTCTGTATTTGTGCGTAGGTTAGCAGGTCGGTTTGTAGAATACAAATGGCACCTAAGTATGTTCCTACTCTTAACCTTTACTTTATTTTAAAAGCTTATCATCGTTGGAAACATCTAGGGGACATAATCTTCTTCTAATCCGACAACCACACAACCGTGTACTACATTAAAACTATCATAAGTAAACACCCAGTTAAACCAGACGCTTAGGCATGTGTTCGTCATAAATATGCCATATTACGAGTCAAATACATAAATGCATTCAATTCAGTTAGCAGTGCAGCCAAGATGACCCGTTTACATTATTTAACATAATTAACACAAACATTAACATAATCTACGCTCAGTGAAAGCCAGCGAGTAATCCACGTTGCGTCACTATAATTAATTTAATTATGAACAAAGCGAGGTTGTGTAGCTAATACAATTAAAAAGGTTAATAATAATGCTGTTGAGGGGCTCGTGGCTAAGTAAATAACAGCGGCACGGGTCCATCGATCAGATTAAGCTACACTTAACTTTTCGCACAATTCATCATCAGCCCACAACCGTCAGTTGCATGTTGACATACACAGTTCATCATCAGCCACAACCGTCAGTTGCATGTTGACATACACAGTTCATCATCAGCCCACAACCGTCAGTTGCATGTTGACATACACAGTTCATCATCAGCCCACAACCGTCAGTTGCATGTTGACATACACAGTTCATCATCAGCCCACAACCGTCAGTTGCATGTTGACATACACAGTTCATCATCAGCCCACAACCGTCAGTTGCATGTTGACATACACAGTTCATCATCAGCCCACAACCGTCAGTTGCATGTTGACATACACAGTTCATCATCAGCCCACAACCGTCAGTTGCATGTTGACATACACAGTTCATCATCAGCCCACAACCGTCAGTTGCATGTTGACATACACAGTTCATCATCAGCCCACAACCGTCAGTTGCATGTTGACATACACAGTTCATCACCAGCCCTCAACCGTCAGTTGCATGTTGACATACACAGTTCATCATCAGCCCACAACCGTCAGTTGCATGTTGACATACACAGTTCATCATCAGCCACAACCGTCAGTTGCATGTTGAAATACACAGTTCATCATCAGCCACAACCGTCAGTTGCATGTTGACATACACAGTTCATCATCAGCCACAACCGTCAGTTGCATGTTGACATACACAGTTCATCATCAGCCCACAACCGTCAGTTGCATGTTGACA